>CABEEJ010000119.1:258565-300353 GCA_901482245.1 Timema douglasi
ATATAATATATATATATATAAATATATATATATACATACATATATATATATATAAATATATATATATATACAAACTTTTGCAACATATAAGGTAAGGTATTACGACCGTCAAAAAAATCTAATCCAATATATTGATGGATGTGGACGTTTCATGAACCCCCCTACCCTAAAAAAGTGGTTTTTGCATTGCTGTTTGTCTAACTCTAAAATTAAGAGCAGTTTACTAAAGGGGAAAAAGAGATAAATTCCATTTTCTCCAAATCAGCTCTAACAATTTTGATCAAAACTCGTATTTTGGCGTTTATTAATATTATAAACAAAATTGCTACATTTATTTTCCCATGAACATGACTTCTAGGGTACTTTATAGGGCAAAATTGTCCACATCCCCACATCTATTTGAAATAAAAACAATTTATCTTTGTAAAATTATAGTACTAATAAACATAAAACCTATATTTGAAATATATTTTTCTAAAATTAATAATTTCTAAGATATTGGCAAATATATTAATACAATTTTGTGAGATTTAATTGTAGAGATTAATACCTAATTAATAGCGAAATAATTTTCCAATGCCATAGAGTAAGCAAATAAGCAAATCTCTCAAAAGTTAGATGTTCTTTTTCCTTTAACCTCTTAGGGAAATTGTTTGTACAGCAATGATCAATTTCTATCATTTTAGAGTCTATATTTTCATTTTTATTGGTCAAAATTCTAAATCAGGAATTTAATAGTAATGCGATAACCATTAGATGTACAACTTTAAACAAAATGTCGAGAATTTTAACTGGAACTCTAGATTTTAAATCGACGTTTTGACCTTAGTAGACCAAATTATCGATATTTTTTATTGGTCCAAATATAAAATGGAGGATTTCAATTCGCTAAACTTAACTTATAAAATTTAAAACTGGGAGTGAAAAAAATTACGGTAGTCTAGCGTAATTTCTGTTCGGGTTTGCTGGTAAATATTATTTTGTTTCACATATATTACGAGTTTTGAGTAAATATTTCAATTTTTATTAAACACTGGAGCGAGAAAGGCAGTTTGGGGCTCCATACAATTTATTTTTTTGGTCCAACAATACTAGCGAGGACTTTAATTCTTTAAAAATAAAATCATTAAACTTAAATCCGGGATTCAAAATTTTTTAACGTATTTATAACGCAATATTTGATCTGGTTTCTAGTGTTTATTATTTCGTTTCACATGTATTACGAGTTTTGAGTGAATTCCTCCATTTTTCAAAAATAGAGTGAGAAAGTCCGTATGGAGTTCCGTACCATTTATTTGATTCCTATCCCATGAAAATTTTTATAATGCGTTTAGTCAGGACTGTTAATAAGTATCAGTGTATTAGGTGTGTGTTACATTTATTTACCTAACTTTTTGTTTGTGTGGTCAAGTGTAAACTAAAACAACCCAACACCAAAAGAATTCGTTTGTTGGATTAGGAACTCTTATAACTAATTTAAACAACTCGAAATTACAAAAATTGAAACTCGAAAAGTTGGCAAAAGTGTATAAATATGTATTGTATTGAGGTGGATTGGATAGAGCTAGCTCAAGATAAGGATAGGAGGCTTGCTTTTGAAAGTACGGAAATGGTATTTCGAATTCCCAATGCCAAAATTTTAAGCAGGTAAGTAAAATTATATAAAAACAAAATCTAATTTATAATTACCATCAAAACAATACTTTGAAGTTTGGACTAGTTAAATGGTCCATAGATTTGTTCGCTGATCTAGATGATTTTGTTAGTTACTGAATTGTTACGTAATTAATGATCTGAAAGATGAAATAGTATTATTCATAGCTATCTTTACCAATAAAAGTATTGATGAAATTAGAAGAAGAATTTTACTTTTACCAAATCTCAATTGACGTGCATTTTTATTGGTTTAACTACATAAATATCTAATAAATTCATCATATAAAGTATATGTTAATAAAATGCATTGTAAGGTAAAAAAGTTTTCCTATCTTGTAGTATTTTTGATGTAAATATTTATTTTAAAATATATCAACTTTTATTATAGTAAAATAATTTTACATCAAATGAGTTTTCAGTGCAATAAAATCAATATAACTTATATGTGTATATATGTATTGTATATATATATATATAAAAATACATACACATAAATATATTTATGTGTACCTATATAATATATGTATATATATATATATGTATATACCTATATAATATATGTATATACATATATATATATGTATATATATAATATATGTATATATATACATATATATATATGTATATATATAATATATATATATATACATATATATATACAAATATATAAATATATATGTATATATATATATAAATACATAAAATGAATTTCTATTTAAATTTTTTATATTTAAGAGGTTTTTTCATTGAAACACAAGGTGACTTTGAAGGATGAAATAAAAAACTAACATTCCAAAACATGATGGTCCTATCATTTTGTAAACTTATGAATGCGTTTCACCACGTAAGCTTTATTTTCACACTTAATTTTAATAAAGACCGATTAGGGAAGTTTTTTTAAAACTCTCAACGCACATTAGTATATAAAAATGCTGTTTATAAAATATCGTTAAAATATAAATATCCCAGTAATTAAAACAAAATATATTACCAAGGACAGTTACCATATTTATGTATACATATTGTTTAACTTGGCTCTATATTTCATCGTGAGCTTCTATATGCTGGTGACCTGGTGGTCTAGGGGTAAGGTGTCAGACTTCTGTGCTCGTGGCCGGGGTTCAATTCTCAGTCCCGGCACAGATTTATATGATTACCAAACCCTTCCTTCACCTCTGACAAGACATCTTGTGAATGTGGGGAATGCCAGGCCTCCACCGAGGTTCGGATTCCACGTTAAACTGTAGGTCCTCCATTTCATCTCACAATTACCCTACCATTACACATTAGCGTAAGTGCGTATAACCCGAACGGGTAGTAAGACGCAGTTCTAATAATAATAATAATTCTATATGCTACTTATTTAAATAATTAAATATCAATTTGCAATTGTGTCTGGTAAATATGTATTTTAATTACATGAAGGGGATGGTATGAGGAAAGTTAAATTTAATAGACACGTACCCACATTTTTATGAAAAAAAATATTGTGTTGAACCATTTAAGTAAAAACACCCTCAATATACAAGGTCGGGATTCAAACCACGTCTTGCCCATAACCAACAATCCTGACTAGACGAAATTGATGCTTAGTCCGCGAACCCACAGATAAAATTCACTATAGTTTTAAAGTTTAATAGGCCACACATAAATGGTAAGCACACAAGTCCTTGCATAATTTATTTTTAAATCAGCTCGTCTTACCACTATTTTAATGGTTATCCACCCACATTTACGTGAAAGGAGCGAGAGAAATCCTTAGGTAAAACCACCCTCAGTAGACCTGACTGGAACTCTTATCTCTCCATCATAAGCAGGCCAGTATAACATGAATATGACAACTTGGACCATTAGTCCACTGTAATAGGTTCTAACAAAGGTTATCGGCCACTATTAAATACACAAATTACTGATTGGGGCCTGACAAAGACATTTTTGCCATTGCCTATGCATATTATGTAGAAAATAATAAATCATTGTTAGAAGTGTCTTAAATTTTTTTAGTGCCCTTAATAGATTGGGCCCACCACAATTGGTAAAAAGGGTTAAGGTGTGTCTTCAATTATTACACGTTCTATCTGGAGGCTCGGACTTTGTATATTCGGATAAAGCCTCTTAATTATTTGAAAAGTTTTGTTAATTTAAAGGGGGTTAGATGGAGAACAGGGTTTCTGCTACCTGAATTTTTGTGTTTGGACTGCTTCTCTTCCAAACTTGCTTTCCAGCTTGTCACCTTTATGACGAACGTGTTAAAAGTGAGTATTTTATTAATAGCTATACACTTGAAAGGAATTTTAACACTTAGCACTGATACTAGTGAAACCCAGTGTTAATGGACTCAACCTGGCTCAAGGAGCCAAGCGAAACTTCCATAAGGCTGAAGATCTGGTGTATTCCTTATATGTGGGCTTGAATTTTGCTTGCCTACCTATAGCATACGTTGGATTGACAATCTGTCACCCCGCTAACAAGTAGGGAGGCCAATGCACCTATAGATGTCGCAACCCTTGCTGGTCTGGCATGATACAACGAGTGACCATGGACGATTACATTTCCTTGACGTGGAGCGCAACAACTAGGAGCTCTGTTTTTTCACCAAATGAGAGCGGGATGACTGTTGACTTAACAAAGGGCACTGATAGATCTGTCACACAACCCCAGGGGTAGTTCTGAATTTGGAGCTGTATGAACTTTGCATACCGTGAGATCCATTAGTTTCCGTACCAGCCACCTCAGTAACAGAGCAAGGGAGATGACTGAACTACGTCGCTAGAAGAGTTTTTGTCTCATTCTGGGGACCTTTAGCAACAATTTACAGATTTAGGGGCTCCTTTAGCAACATTAGGCCTTTACTTCAATGATATTTGTCAGTATGGTTTATAACTTTGGAAAATATGAACAAGGCCCATAGTCAGTCGTCTTTATATAAAAACTTACATGGATTAAATAAATATTACGCCACTATACCAAAATATAACATACCGACCTCTACCGTCTCTTGGAGTTGCATATTAAAACGTAACTACATACTTTAATTAATTGTCTGTATTAATTTTTTTCACCCCTTAGAAGCATTTACAGGGTTAAAAATAATTACTATATTTTTTCGAAGTCATTATTAAAAAAAAACCATCGGATTATTACCCTCTGAACACTTAAAAATATTTTATAAAGCAATATTGTTTATTAGGGTATCTACCCCGTCACCACCTTAATCACAAAATATTGGAATAAACCCTCTTTACTTTTCCTAATTATCTTATAAGGAACACCTGTGCCGAATTTCAGCCCTCTAGCTTCGTTGATGAGTGAGTGAGTGAGTGAGTGAGTGAGTGAGTCAGTCAATTTGTAAATAATTTCAAAAATTAGCGTTAGGTTTATCGTTCATTTCAAGAAACTAATATTGATGTCAAGAAGGTCAACACCAAAAATTTGACTTTGAATTATTCTGAGAGGTCTAAATATTTATATTATACTAAATAATTCTTTATTTCTCGTTTATTGTGCAAGTCAGGGTTTGAATCCCGGACGTGTGTAATGAATAGTAACTTCCACTATTACTCCACAAAAATTCAGGAGCAGTTCCTTTCTCCATTCCTATAGCAATAGACTAATTATTATATTTCCATATAGTCCAAACACAAACGTGTTTATATAATTTGTATATAATACTCCTATTATAAGTTCCTCCGACATTTTGTCAAATATATTCAATATTGCCTCACAGATATATATATATATATATATGTGTGTGTGTTTTTGCTATACATAGTGCTCATAAAACCAGATTACATACATTCTATAAAATACTTCTAAGAGGGAGAGAGAGATACGAATTTTGAAACTAAAAAAAAAAATAGAACAATATATTTTTAATGTGAGCTATACAAAACAACTTGACAAAAAAATAGTGGTTGCAGCTGACACACGGAATCGAGTTCAGTCTGTTATCAAGTTATTACAACAGAGTATTTGCGTGGAGGAAGATTGGAAAACCCACACAACAGCAATTGATAACAAATAAATAAACTATTAATTACGATAGTAAAGATATCTTTGGAAAAACGTATCCATTATTTTAGGTTAAGGACCTAAGTGTCTAATTGTCTAACACTTTATTAATTCTTATTTATATTTCACCCTTTTTTTCTTTTACAGGCATAACTTTTTATACTAATGCTATTTAGTTATTTGTGGCTTAAATAAGCCAATGTTTGGTCATCCTTTATATAAATGACTCCAAAGGGAGATCTCCACTTATTTTCTTTTGCCAGAAGAATTCCTTCTGTATTTTCTGTCTCATCGAACAAGGGCTAATATCGATATATCACGCAAACCCAAGTTGATCTCACCATCCACTTTACCCACAACACAAGAAGGGTCTTACAACCGACAGTTTTGGTTTCTTTTGACTGAAAGCTATTTAGATCATATATCCTTGCAAAAGAGTCTTAAGTCTCTGTTGAATCATTATACCAAACTTGTTATTGGAGGTGAAATATATAAGTATATATGAAAAAATGTATATTGTCTTCCTATTTTAATGGATTCCATCTAAGACATAAATTTTTTGTTAAAAATATACAAGGAAGAAAGTATTTTTGTTTTAGCACAGCGTATTACTATAAGTTCAGGTTTTATGATTAAAATACAGTTTAATGATTATATTTTAATTGTAAATCAATGTGTTTTGAACCCTTGATATCTAAGAATTAGGCTATTAGCCTGATTGTATTCTAAAGTGAGCTCACTCATCCCCTTCTCTAATTATGTATTTAAACGTGCGCTTATCTCACTGGCTGGGTAATATGATAAATATAATATGCCAACAGAGGAAGGATACCCTGAATAAAATGTAGTACAAAGAAAAACTAAGTCCAATTTTTAGCAATGGAAACCATAGATGCATCATGTCACCGCAGAGGAACTCTACAAACCACATTCAAAATTATTTTGAAATTTTCTTGAAAATATTATTCGTTTGTAAAAACAAATAAATGATACGGAACTCCTCACGGAATTACTGCTCTATTGTTTAAAAATGGAGATATTTAATCAAAATTCGAAATCTAATAAACAATAGTGAACCCGAGAATAAATTGCGCTATACATACGTCTTCATTTGTATATATGGACCAATAACAAATCATTTCGTCAACACCTCGTATTAAAATTTTGACTTCCGGTTAAAATTATCGGTATTTTACTAGGGGATGCATATCTTATGGTTATCGCATTGCTACTAAATTACTGTTTTATAAATTTTGACCAATAAAATAGGTAAGTATTGACTATTGATCTAAAATGATAGAGCTAGATCATTGCTTTAAAAGGGGCGGATCCAGTAAAGGGGTATGGGGGGTATTTGCCCCCTTCAAGAAATTATACCAATAAAATCTAAGTTAAAGTCAATCCTAGTTTTATTGTCACTAACCAGATTTCATTTTTTAAATTGTTATTAGTAATATTATAATTTATTTATATACGGTAACTATTATAAATACTTAAGACAATCACATTAAGTATTAAAGTGGTGAATATAGGTATTAATGAAATCAACCAAATATAAGTTTTGCGCCTCTCACCTTGTTGCACAAAATTTGTTTAGGTTTATATTTTTGTATAATTTTTACTATCACTATATCAATGATGAACAATAGATTAAAATCTTTAAAATAATTTATTTTCAAATAATGTGCTCTAAACAACATCTTTATTGAATAATTCCATCTATTTTGTCTAATTGATTGAATAGCTAAAAAACTATTTATATACAAATTGTTATTATGTTTAAACTTATTTCCCTCTTAATAATCAATATTTATTAATGTTCTTATTATTTTATTTCAATAAATTTCAACACCAATCGCAAATTTTGAGCTATACCCTAAACTATAGGATTATTCTCAAATTTTGCGTTACACTGAGAAATTACTTAAAGATTTACTCTAACACTTTGAAGTATTTTCATGTCAAAATTTATTGAGGTGCCTCCCTAACCCCTACCCCGACCCAATCCCAATGGAAGCACCCGTGTGCCCCCTCCCCCCCACCCTCACGAAAATCCTGGATTTGTCACTGTGCTGTTCAAACATTTCCCCTAAGGGGTTAAAGGAAAAACAACATCAACTAATTGAATGACTTACTGCTTAATATATAACATTAGAGAATTATTGCGTTTAAACTCTAACGGTGACCTGGTGGTCTAGGGGTAAGGTGTCAGACTTCTGTGCTGGCAACCGGGGTTCAATCCTCGGTCCCGGCACAGATTATCTGATTACCAAACTCCTTCTTCACCTCTGAAAAGACATCTTGTGAATGTGAGGAATGTCAGGCCTCCACCGTGGTTCGGATTTCACGTTAAACTGTAGTTCCTCCATTTAATCTCATTATCACCCTACCATTACACATTAGCGTAAGTGCGTATGACCCGAACGGGTAGTAAGACGCGGTGCTAATAATAATAATAATTTAAACTCTAGTAGTATCTCTTCACAACTAAATTTCACAAAATTGTATTAAAATATTTGCCAATATCTCCAAAAATTGTTTTATAAAAAATATATTTTGATTAAAAGTTTTTTTATTTTAATAGTACTAAATTTTTTCAATGATAAGTTATTTAGTATCTCAAATAGTTGCGGAAGTGTACAAAATTTTGCTTCTGTAAAGAACCATAAAAGTTATTTTTATAGTAAAATGATAAAAATCTCTTTGGTTTATTATCTTAGTCAACACTAGATACGATTTTTAACTAAAATCATTATAGCTGATTTTAAGAAAATATAATAGTTCTATTTTCACCCTTTATTAAACTGTTTTTAATTTTAGGGTTTGACAGACACACGGACAAATGGCTTTACAAAAAACACTTTTTATGTTTCGGGGGGTCATGAAATGTTGAAATCCATCAACATCTCGGGTTATAATTTTTTTACGGTCGTAATACTTTACCTTAAAATGTTAATAGAGTTAAAAATATACATATTTGCTTATAGCTTGAAAAATATTAGTTGTATACAAATATTTTCAAGTAAAATAGTTTTTTATAAATAGATTTACATGCATCCATGGTTAAGTAATTTCATATTTCAACGAATTATGGAAATCGAGGCTCGAATCTCACTTGGGTGAACTGGGAGTGGCTTTTCCTAAATGGTTTCCCCCTCTCCCTCCACGCAAGTATGGGTTCAATTCTTCTATATTCAAACTTCTCAAATCCTAATCCATTAGCATAATTACTACTTAAGATTATAGCCTGATCGAGTACTAAGACGCAGTGCTTAGTTAAAATAAAAATAGTATACGACTTTTTTGTAATATTTCAAATTTTTAAGGTGAATGTCTAATTTGGTAAAAAAGAAATAATTTTATTTTGAATTCAATGAAATCGATAGAATACAATAATATATTAATAGGCTGGCAAATTCATATACAGCGTTGACAAACGTAATTGTGCTGATGATATCGTTAACCTTGAAATGAGAATGGTATTAAGAAGTGAAAGCTTAATCAAATAAGAACATAATTAGAAAAAATACTAACATTTTCTAAACACTCCTAATGTCAAAAAATCAAACATAAATCGGTTCACAGAACTAATCCACAACAAATTTAAAATAAACTGAATATATTAACACTTTAATATAAAAAGTAAATACATAAAAAATCTTCGAATTAACCGTGTAATTCGTTTATGTATTAGTGAACATTTAATAGTTTAGTTTTTATAAAGTATTCAGGTACTCATATTATAATATTTAAACGTTAATTTAAAGAAAGCTATCCTACTAAGTCATATATAATGATTTAAACATTTAACGTGGTTAGGTTTGGAAAATTTATAAAAATCTGATTTGATCCGTTAAGAGAGTATTTATATTATAATAAATTACAACAAATAATAAATTTTCATTTTTAATTAAAATATTTATAATTATTTATATTCCGATCGTTGAATGTATAAAATTAATGAAACTATTTTACACGTTCAACTATTCTGTTGTACTACTCCCCGAACCCCCTTATCAATATGAAATTTTCGTCTGTTTACTTTGAACTATGTGAGGTTTTCTTCTTGTTGTGCCCCACTTTAATGAAGCCACTTAAGATGTTACATTTATTTGGGAGCGCTGTGGGTTATCGACACATTGAAACGTAGCTTTTTCGTCGTTGTTGAACCACTTGTAAAGTTTTAATATTTTTTTAAGAAATTGCGTATATTCTTCATTATTGTAGATTAGGTTTAATTTTAAATTGTAAATGCAGTCATATTAATAGATTTTATTTTATTTAGAGTATAAGAACACTTGACCCAAAAATGATTAAAAATATTTGTCATCACAACAAATTTTAAAGTTGAAATTAGAGATTACCACATCACGGATCCTATCTACAGCAAGTTTGATGGCCGAGTTAGGAGAGAAGATATTTTTTCTAGTGTATACTTTGAAAGGAGTCCCTATGGAAAATTCCTATTTCGTTAGGTTTCATCATACTTCCATCAGTTTCCAGAAACGAGGGAAATAGAGAAATATATAGAAATAGAGAATTTCAGTGAAAAAAGTAGAATATTTTTAGCAACAAAAGTCACTGTCGGCAACTTAAAAATAAAATAATATAAAATGACACCCAGGTTTGTTGAGAAGATTTTGTATAACATTATGGATTCAATTAGTTTAATATTATAAGATTGTTCTTTAGTTTGAAATACTACAGGAAAAATCTATATCATCACAATTTTTAACTAAATAATTATTACTATTGAGTCATTTCTCTGATTGTTTTTCTTCTTTTTATTAATTATTCACTAAATCTATTTATTTGTAATAGCCTTTAAACGAAAATACTGTATTTATTATTTTTGTAAGACTTCCGTTAAGTAAGTTATCACTGCTGGCTTGCCAGTGGTCTCGACTGTTGGCTAGGACTATATAATATAATAAAGGAAGAACAAAAAAGGAAGTTATTATTATATTTTTTATTTTTAATATCTTAATTTTAACGGTAACTTTTATAACTTTAGAATTCTTGGCCGTTTTATTCTTAGACCAAATTATAGATTTGCCGAATTCGATTTTTATTATATAATAAGAACCCTACTGAGAATGTTATTTAAATAAATCACTTAGTATTATTAGCTTATAATATTTGTATTCATTAATATTCTTAAAACAATACCGTTCTCTTTTATTGGTTTTATGTTTGATAATCCAATAGTTTTTGACGTAAATAACAATGATTTACTCTGTCAGTCTAATGTCTACTTATAGTAATTTTTTTGTTTAGTTTTATTTATTTCCTTTGTAATTACTCTATGTTTTAGGTTTATTATATAATTTTAAGTCGTGGCATGCTATAGGTTTTATGACTGTTGGTAAGCACTACAGAAAATGCAATTAAAACAAATGCAGTTGAAAATTGTGTTCTAGATCGTAAAAGGATGAGGGTTATTTGTTCCATTATTATTATTATTATTATTATTATTATTGTTATTATTAATAATAATAATATTGACCTTACTTACGATTTTGTGATTTAATATTCATACAGTATTTTAGATTTGACAGACATAATATAAAATAGCCTAGTTATAGCTATATATTAAAAGATTTGAACCACCGATTATATTTGGTCAAACAATCAAACAGATTGATTAATATTATGTTTGATAATATCATTATTATTATTAACACCGCGTCTTACTACCCGTTCGGGTTATACGCATTGATAATATCTGTGCAGATATTAAAATAGAAATAAATTAGAAATACCATCAAAATAATATTTATTTTGAAATAGAATAAAATTAACTAACAAGGTTTTCATGAAATAAAAATTTAACTCCCTACAAACTTAAGGAATATAAAAGGATTTGACAAGTAGGCTACACTTACAATGCAAACCACCCCAGACTATACTCTCTAAAAATTCGTACTTCATGGAAGCACCTGTCAAAAAAATTCAACAATATAATTACCTTTATAAAAAAATCTCCAAAAGACAATATGTTGCTGATATCAAATGTATGTAAAATATTTTATAAATACCAAAGAAGTTGAATCAAGAAGATTTAAACGCAAAAAGTTATTCATATTCTAAATATATATATATATATATATATATATATATATATATATATATATATAAATAATATATATTCAGATCATAACCAACAACACAATTATTATGCACTTATTAACAACATATTCACTTATTTAATTTCTTTATAATAAAATTGCAGATGCAGTTTTATTTAAATATTATACACGAAAAAATTTACAAATAAATTTAATCGACATCATGAAATCATGAAAAGTATATATTTTGTAAAGGAAAATTAAATATCTACATTATTTATAGCTTTAATATAAAGAATACAAAACATATTAATTTTGCTAACTTTTATAATTTTGTACATACAATACATTTATAATACAAAAGAATATATGTAATTAACAAATTATAAGTAACTGAAGATTTTCTTAACCCAGTTATCATTTTCCATAGTTAACCTGCCACCAGTCGCATGTCATCTGAGAGATGACTTAGCGACGTAGTTGCCCACCATTTATATTGTTAGGGGTGTGGTGCGGTCCATCTCTCGTGTCTTTTTGGCTCCCTTACTCCACCGGGCAGTTGAGCTAGAGCCATAATGGAGAGAATACCAAGGTCATAACAGTAGAAAAAATCTCTTGGATGTCTTGCTCTCAATCGTGTGTCAATTGATCCATCTCGTGGATGAGTCACTCCTAAATGTGTAGTATACAAGCTCTAGATATATTATTTAGTGCCTAGGAAACGTTGTTTTTTAAAAATTTGTAATTTAGCAAGATTTTCTTGAAATAATAAAATGATAAAATAACAAAAGACAATGAATAAAAAGTAAAAACAAAAACTATATGTCATGTGTTTCATGTAGTCATCTGGCAGGTGACTCGTGCCTCATGGCATAGGTACATTTTCTTATATAGTCATTTTTCAGATTACACAACTTCTCATGGAGTTAGTACACATTTCGCCAATTTACCAAAAACCTCCCCAAGAAAATAAAAA
Source organism: Timema douglasi (assembly GCA_901482245.1). Taxonomy (NCBI): domain Eukaryota; kingdom Metazoa; phylum Arthropoda; class Insecta; order Phasmatodea; family Timematidae; genus Timema; species Timema douglasi. The sequence continues at coordinate 271,277 of CABEEJ010000119.1, forward strand.
TGTTTACAATGGTATTAAGCATCAGTTTCATTAACTAAATCTAATTACAACCCACACAAAGAGTGTCAAACCTAATAAATTGCATTTTTTAGTAACATATCTCAGGAAGCAAGTATTGCAAGATAATCTGTCTGATGAGATGCGACCAATGGTGTGGGGAAAAAAACCAGGCGTGCCTGATGGTGGGTTAGAGCCAGTTTGAAATATCTCTTACTCTTATGGATAGGATTTTAATTTAAGTAAATGTAGATTAAACCATGATAATACATATAGTCTACATAGGCTTTATAAGCTGTATCCGAAAGTAGGCCTAGTATAGGTAAAGCAATGCTTCGCAAGTTTTAACTTTCCCCATCGTAATACTGATTGTCCTCCGTAAATTTCCCTTCATGATTTCGTGTTCATGTTTCACAGGTCGGAATAAACAGTGTGCTCTATAGTGAAATACTCCTCCAAAATTATAAGCTTAAGACCTGAATCTTTTTATTCAATGGGATCGTCTATGTTGATGATTTTCCTCAAATCTACATAGAAATATTCTCTTGGAATTAAAGCTAGATTTTCTCCCACCTCCCTACTCTCTTATTTACACATCTTGTAAAGACTATGTTCGTATTTTGAAATGGACAACAGGATGTTTGACAATAAATTGATTCTACATGTATATTAATCAGGTAAGTTAAACGTAAGGAACCTCCAGCTGTAACGCTCTTTATATATTTCATGATCTCTACTCAAGACAAAAAAATCGTTACATTTCAACAAACATTAGGAATGTCTTATATATGCTGATATTATCGTCATATACATGTTTTAAGTTTGTATCGTACATTTTGAAAGGATGAACTGGTTAGGATCATCTCTCAACATCTGCTTGGGGATTCGAGTGTAGTTCTGGCATAAATAGAAACAGTTTATAGCCTTATGTTGCCCACACTTAAATAAGCATGTTTGTTTCTATTTTAAGTACATTAAAAATTAATATCATTTCGGGCTTATACTCAGACAAGGAGTGTTCTCATCCTTGTCGGAAAAAGGAAAAGAACCAACCCCCTCGACAAGTTCGAGAACTTGAGATAAACGTTGATACTTGGGCTGGTACAATGGTTTACAGTAAACATATACGTTCTTGAATTATACTCTGTTCGGTTCCTCAATCAGGCTAATCATTGCATTTGTCTTCCTGCAATTTGAAGGTCCTCAAATAATAAAAAGAATAGTATCAGGTGATAATGGACTGTACCTTCGAGGTCAGGCCTTACTCTAATCTTGATCATCAATATAAACCGGGGATGAATCTGTATGTTTCACTAGCCACATGTCAACTAGCACAAATATATAATGTACATTTCTATATAAACGTATATCAGTAAGTAACATAAAGCTAAGAAAGGGAGGTAGATTGCTGGATAAGATTATCATTTAATTACCGTTTGAAGCGCATATACCTGGATACCAATACTGTAGACCAGGTACAAAGTTGGCAAAACGTTTGAAACTAGGTGATCCCTGCATTAAGGTGTAGGACCTAGCTTGTAGAGAGCACTATATCACCTACTACCAAGTAAAATATTTATCTGGTCGTCATACCGCAGATCGAGATTACAGATAAATCTTGAAAAAGATTACCCGCACCCTATTCAAAGCTGTTTGAGAACGCTGCCACTTGGGATATAACGAACACGATGCATGCTCGAATCAAGATAGTTAGCTGTCTAACAAAAAGACGTATTTGTCATTGAAGTGCGAATAAATGACGTGCCACTTGTGGTGCAAATAAAAGGAAGAAAAAAAGGGGGAAGGGTTAAAACCTCTACCTACTCTGATTGCTGCAATATAAGCTGTTGCAATAGAAGCTATTGCAATTGGTGCTGCATGAATTACTAAAGCAGTGCAAAGTGCCAAGGTAAACACAAAATATTAAAGCGCGTCTCAGAGAGATAATCGTAGTCTCGAGGCTATCATGATACCAAAATAATATATCTTCATTCGTACACAAAAACTGATTGAAGCGCTACCTAGACTTGCCTTTACTGAAACATATATGTACAATTACTCTAAACAGTTAAAAATCTCGGAACTTAAAACCTTATATAGTGGGTCACCATGGAAGAACCAGTGTGCTATTATCAATCTTGATAGATATAGCGGTAAGAGTACACATTGGGTGGTCTATAAATAACGAGGAGGACGTGTGGAAACTTACCAGTTTTGGTGATCTATGACCATTGCTCGAACTTGTAAAATATCTCAGAGGAATATCGATAATCTATAATCATAAATTGTAGCAAGAGTACGATACCGTAATATCTGTACAGCTTTGTCTAACTTAGTTTAAATGATCGTTCTAACGACTCATCTTGTTAAATAAGTCTATGACACGGTGTCTCATCAGAGCTCAAATCTGACATGAAGCTTCATTCCGTATTTTCCTATGGGATGATATTATCGTCATGAAGTATTGTTTATCAACCTGATTAAATTGTAAAAGTCCAATTCATTACCAAACATTGACAAACGTAATAAAAATTCTAATAAGGCAGAGAAAGGTATATCGTTCCTTCATATACTTATGAGCTGGAAGATATATATCTTTACTTGTGACGTGAAATTTTGATCGATTTGAAATTTTCAATCATAGGCAATCCTACCACCTTAAGGGCTGTTTATCAATTTTAATAAGCTGACTGACTCTACTCAACCATACATGTATATATTTTGGGTAGATCTCGAACATATCGTTTTTCCTGGTGGGATAGTGCACATCTCGAAAAATACTGTGAATATCCCACAATAGAATGTGATCTGCGTCAAATGTAGACTAGCTAGAGAATCTTACGTCAACGGGTGTACAAGTCAAATTACGGAAGATTTAAACAGGATTTTTCCTCCAAGATAAAAGATATTGGAAGCATTAAATAATATCATCTACCTTCCTGTAAATAAATGAGTCTTAAGGTCGGTAAAACTTTTTGACGAAAGAGGAGATATCAATGTTAGATACATAACTATATCGCTACGTCTGCACTTGAAACAAGTTGGAGGTTTGGAGTCATACCAGATAAAAAGAGGCGATGTCCTCTACCTCAGAATATTAAGCGAATATCAATAAAAGCGTTAACACATACTAATAAACACCATTTACAGCACTTGGGTTATTATCTACGAAAATATTGGATGTCCTTGCTGATATAATAAATATCACAGAATCTGCTATCTTTGATACTGTTTTGACAAGTTTCCAGTATATTTCCAAAGCTTCATATATTACAGGACATTTGGCCAACAGAAACTAGCTTAGGATATTTTTATAGTGAGGAATCTTGTATATTCCATTCACGGTAGGAATTACTCTCTGAAAGGTCTTTTTTCCTACCAAGATCCTACTATATAGTAGATTTATGGTAGGGAAAAAGGCCTTTCAGAAGTCAATTCCTATGGTGAATGAACTTTACACACTATCTCATAGTTTGTTTCTGTATAACAAGGGAATAATCTTAGTTAATAATAGATCTGTGGGGAGTATTTCTAGAATCATCGATTAAGTGATAATGCATCTATTCTCAATAATCTTTGAAGAGATCAATAGAAAAGAGATTGATCAATTGAGAGACATGATTGGTAAAAAGAAGGCTGGAGACATGAAGGAGTACGCGTACATGCTGCAACAGTTATCTTTGAGGTATACATCCCTTTATCTTTCGCTATATGATTTTTGGAAGAATATTCTCATATTCTGATTAATATAAAACAAGAAATTGTGATCGTTCATTAGAGAACAGAAAACAATGAATTACAAATAGTCAATTATGAGACACCTTCTAAGATCGAACTGAGTAAAATCTCTTGGCTAATAGTTTATTTTAAGTCAGACGATGTAAATCTTCTAAATCTGCTCAATTTTATAAAGAGTGGGCGATTTATAAACCTAGATATTAATACATGGATACTTTACGAGTACCAAAAGTTGCCTGCTTCTATGCAAAACTATTGGACGAAGAAAGCTTCAAGTTTGTTGAAAAACATCATACGTAATTTTTGCCCTCAGTCAGGAACAATAAAACAGCTTCGTATATAAACATTTTTGAGCATTGTAGCCTGCAAGAGGCTAGAATCTAATTGAGCTCAGTCATGTATTCTTACGAAGATATGTACTTGGACTTTATCCCAGATTTATTCTCGAATATGTACTAAGATTATGTTAATATTCATACTTCTTACTACGGAACAAACACTCCCTTACCACTACTGAGCATTACAGTTTTCAAATCACACGCACCCATCGCTATTTTTGATGCCAGCTATCATGAATATACTCTCAAGAACTATGTGATAACACGCCGTATAAAGTTATAGATGGAAGAAAATATCTTTGCTGATACTAAAGCCACTACAATCCACAACAATCCCTTCATTAGGGATGTCAAAAGATGTCATCATAAGTGGTTTGTTTGCTATTTGTACCTGTAAAGTAAGTTAATTGACGTGCATGGGGTTCCTGAGCAAAGAAAGATTCTTTCATTTCAAGGAGGTAACCATCCCCCATTTCCATCCGTTTGATGATGCAACTATTTGTTTCTATCTTCATTTTAGATTGACTAATGTTCGCCACGAAGTAAGAGGAAATTAGATTGGTTGGCTACCCATCATCATTGACTGTTTAGGCAGTGTGTTGAGAAGCCATGCTTAGAGGTGAGTACGCTGATTTGACGGGATCTACAGAAGGAGAAGGCGATATATGTTAAAGAAGGAGAGGAAATAGCTTACTTACAAAGTATCAACTACACCAGTGACGAGTACAAGTTTAATGATCTGGAATATCTCAGTTGTCGATCTTTCAAAAAGCTTAAAATCTAAATTTAAATATCCAATGGTCCCAATAAATTCAGTTCACTCTATACTTGCGCAACAGAAAAAGCTCCAACCCTTCTTTGGATGGTTTAAAGTTGTAGGTTTAGTAGGTTAAAGCTTGTGTGATCTTGTAGCATTCCATTACCTACTAAAAGAGGGTATGAATAATCACACAGCAAGGAATACAAAGGTAATAGCAGTTTATTGAATAACACTTAGGAAAATACATAAGCATAGAAAATGGTAGTTCATTTGGTTTCAGTAAATTGAAAATGTAGGTATACCTTGGAACAAGAGTATCTAAATAAATGAAACGGCCAGATATCAGCCTGCTGGCCACTGGGCTCACTGCCAGCTCACAGTGTACCTTGGATGGAGCACTATGAGATAATTATTGATATATTTAATTAATCTCATGAGGCGAGTAGCGTATTGTAATTATAAATTAGCCAATCAATTAAGATCATTTTTAGGATGCAAGAAAACTACTCATAATCTGGGTCCATACAAAACGAATACAGAATTAGGCATTGTAAGAAAAATAACACAACAAGAGTGGTTTTGCTATACAAGTTCCCTTAGATAAGCTCATTAGCCCATACTGCCCTCGGCTACATTCGTACATAAAAGTTCTGACAACCACATATTGTTTAACCAGAAATGTATTGCCTTTCAATAATACATTATATACTGCGCGAACGTCATAGCCACAATACAGGGAAGCTAACAACGTTACACTCGCGCACAAATAATGTGCCCCAATTGGGGGATCATAGAAATAGCTGGGCTCACTACCAAACCTTTACAATTATGGTGTACTCAGAATGAAGTTCAGCATCTACAAGCTCTTGGCTTAAGAAGCCCGTCTAAAGTCACAGAAATTCAAACAATACAGCGAGCCGTCACGGCCTCGTGTAGATAAGTAAAGACAAAAGGAGGCACAATAACAATACTAAATAAGTAAAGGTTAAATGGGCCCATAGATAGGCCTGGCAGACCCAATTAGGTCAACAATCATGTCTGGTAACTCCCAGTTACTGCGGGCTTACGCTCCCCTTAGCTATCCTGCAGTAAGTACAGCCTCACAACTAACCAAACGCTATAGTATTACTATATTTAACTAAACCCGGCAAGCGCATCCTAAAAATACTATCAGTTCACAAAGGGATTAAGCCGGTAATTTAAGAACAACAATTTTAAGCTTATTATTATTATTATTATTATTATTATTATTATTATTATTAGCACCGCGTCTTACTACCCGTTTGAGTTGTATGCACTTAAGCCTATCATTAATTCATACTACAAAACTTGGTTCACGCCCCCAACTACTCCAAGTATGCTAATGTTTTTAAGGTAGGCATTCCCATGGAACTAAGTACACATTACATACTATCTAACAAACAAACATTAGTCTCTGAGGGAGCCTAACTAGCATCTAATACTATATTTGCAAGCCTGACTAACTCACAATCATAGCTAAGCAAAAGTTAACTCATTTAACTCAATCAAGTACCGCGCATAGAGTAGAGGGAAGTAAGTTTGAAGAGGACTATAGCACCAACAAATGAGTTCAGTTAAACCAACCCATTGGTCGGCTGTAGCAAAACACAATTCCAAGCTAGTACTTCTTTATGTTGATTCTGGCAGTAGGGCAGTCCAAGCGCGAGTTTTGCACCCACAGTTGAAAGATCTGATGATCGCATACCCGCTGTGGTGGGGGTTAACTCCAGCCATCCCCATTATCGACTCCCCTTGACGCCATAGCGCCCAAGGTCTTGCTCTGATGGTCTGCTGTGATAAAGATGTAGAGAATCAAGAGTTAGTCAACCGATCAGCACCAAACAATAAAACGTTCTGTCTATTAAAATTAGCTCGTACCAACAAAAAACACAAACTCCCCAACTGGGAACAATACACGAGAGGGAAAGTACAGCCAACCACGTATCATCATGACAGTGCAAGAAGGGGTGGCTGCCAAAGAGGGGCAAGCGCATGCGCGATGAGCCAAAAACAGAAAACGTGTGAAGATCAAAGATTGCCTGCGTTTTTTGGTAGAGGTTTTAGCGCTCCTGTGTCAATTAATGGAGACTTCTTAGAGATGGCCTCGGGACATAATTGCCGTATCAGGTCGGCTATGGGAACTTCAAACTGCAGCGTCGTGGACACATTGTTGATATCTTAGAATTAGACACAGTCAATTACTTGTGAGAGCTAAATGCCCATTAACTTGGCACAATTTGACCCAAAGTGCTCTAATGAACGGTACAGGTTCGGTAATCCATTTCCTGCTGCATATTATCACTCATTCTACCAGTTAAGTGGTTCTAGTCATAGATAGACATAAAATAAAACAGACCTACATTTTGTTTAATAAGCTGTATTGATATTAGTTATCTATGTATATTATCTTCTATCTTAATAAATCAAACAATTTATATGTCTGTCTTCGATGCAACGTTTCGTAATATCAACCGCACACAGAAGAGGTCTTAAATTTTCAAATGTATAGCCCCTCTTAACGAAAGTGTAAACCTCATAACAGAAATGTAATAATTTTGATTACATATCTTATTTTAATTTAAAATAAAAAAGGAGATACATTAACTCCACAAGATAGTTTTAGTACAATCAGTACTACCGGTGTATTTAATATAGTTGTGCAATGCGGGTAATGTTAGACCCTGCTAACGAACATGAGCACTTGAAAGCAGAAATATTCAGGTTTTAATAAATATTTAGTTTTTAAACTTTTTTCAAATTTAACGATTTTTTTAATATTCAATCATTTTGCCCTTTTACTATTTAGACACTTTTTTTTACCCTTTTTGCATTATTTAAGACTTTTAACTTCTGTACGCCTTTTATACCATCCACCCTTTTCTCCCCTTTTACCCATATCACCCTTTAGGCACTTTTGAAGCTTTTGTTGTTTTCACCCAATTTATGCTTTTACCGTTTTCATTTTATCAGAGATGTATTAGCAGCTTCTTGCCATTCTTATACTTTTTGCTCTTTTTGCCCTTTTTATCCCTTTCACTCCTTGTGGAAGACCTTGTCGCTGAGTAGCAGTAATTTCGCTGATGGACTTCCATCAGTCTTGATTTCACACACACACACATTCATACCTATCATTTATTCATCTTCAAACCAAATTAAAATCAAGGCTATGAAATCGGAATAGGAATTAATAATTTGTTAATACTGGACTATATAAATTTAATTTAAATTATTTTATCAATTATTTGCGGATATGTATTTTTATAAATCATTTCTCTATAACTCTTGTTGTTTTTATAAAAATACAGAATAATGTCTACAAGTATATATTTAAAACTATAATATTATAAAAAGAAAAAAAAATTACAATCAAGTAATCTATTGAGATTAATGTCTAATAATAAAACATTAAATCTAATAATCAATTTTAAATTTCAAAAATAGGAATATATAACCTATTTCATTGTCACTTTCTAGGCATTTCATTTGAAATTATCGCACTTATGTCTATTAGCACTTTCTAAATAGTCTTAAATGAATTTTAACTATAAATAAATGGAAATATCTATCTAATCTTTTGAAGCGAACCCTCAAATTTATTCTATGTTTGGTAGCGACCCTTTGTGTAGACATAGTACATTTTTTTAGCACCACGCTATACTAACTGTTCAACTTATACACATAATTATATACTACTTACGCTGACAAATTAGAAATGAAGAACGTTTAATTTAAGTAAGTGGAGTGCGTATAACCCGAACGGGTAGTAATACGCGGTGCTAATAATAATAATAATAATAATAATAATAATAATAATAAGTAAGTGGAGTTAAAGTGAAAAAATGTTTGGAAACATCAATCTCAATACACCTGAACGTGATTCGAATCCCGATCGCCCTGTCACCGGCAGTTTAGTCTATTGCGAGCGTAACATCATAGAGCATGAGGCCACCAAATCATTTTTTTTTAAATAGTGGGAAATCTGTATAGTGTTTGATTTAGTAAGCTATGTAAAAATAATTTAGCCATTCAATTTTTTTTATCAGAGTATATAATTAAGTCAAAATCATTATGAAAATATATAGCTTATTTTATAAAAAATAATCTCTCTATACATTTATAAAATTATTCTAATATTGAACCTGTTTTCTCACAATATGATTTTTTTTAATATCCCAGGTATTATGCCTAGTGTAGATAAGTAATTCATGACTATGCATGATCGGAACTAGGTTTCACTATTGATACTCTCAACAAATTGAACAAACAATAACCAGTTTATAGTTGATATAGAACAAATAAATTAAATTAATATGTTCATAAACCATGGAACAGGTTTAGTGACAAAGAAATGAGTCAAACCAAATCAAAAAAGTTCACATAATTATTTTGGCTATATTGGAAATGCTCTTTATTTTGGTAGTATAGCATTTATTTTGAGAGTATGGTTAGTTTTATAAATGCTTGGTTTTATAACTTTAGTTAAATACTTATTTTACTCCTAGTGGTAATATTTTTAAACAAGTATTTTAAAATCTGAGCACAATTGAGGCATAGAGAAAACTAGAGACTAATTTATCATAGAAAAGATTATTAAGTGTAACCTAAGTGTAAGAAAAGAAGCTGGGCTTAACTTCGCACAAATAAAGACGATATTTTTATTATAGTTTTTATTATTATAAACATTATTTTCACTAAAATATATCTATCACACACTTGTATATATATTGATTTCATATACCATCATTTGGTTTTATGGTTTAATGCCTCCTATAACAACCACGCTTCTTTTAGTAATTATAATTTCCTACATTATTAATTTCAATATGTTTAAGAATATTTTGACAGTAGAAAAAAACTAGAATTAGTGATCAAAAGCCAAATTTGGAAAAGTAATTAACTATATATTCCCATAAATCTTACAAAACATGTTAAAAATTAATAGTTAGTGTAATATTTGATAATAACTGAACTTTATATATTGCTACGTTAGAAATATAATCATATTGTATTAGATATTTTTTAAATGTAATTTAGCAGGACAAAGCTCTACCAAATGTCACACAATACGTGGGAGATGTTATGTTTGGAGAAATTGGTCTCAGGATTGGACTAATCTCTGGATTACTCATTGGATAGAGCGATGGTGTATTGACCCATCGTTCCACATTTCTATTCCCTGTCTGGAAAAATCACCAAATCATTTTTCTCGGTACGTGCTAGATGTGCAACAAAAAAAAATGGTTTGAAACAATATGTAATAGATAGAAAGTCTCCTTTAATACATGTTTATATTTTTGTGGATTCAAAAACATATTTTTTGAAACGCAACTCATCACATAAAAACATATAGACCAATTTGAAAGTACAAATTATGTGTTCTTTTATCTCTTCTCGTTAGCAATTAATCACTTCATTCAATACAATTTGATGGATATTTCAACTCAATGAGAGCAACTGATAATAGTACTCATAAAAGAACATACAAAAAAGACGGCCCTTGCCTCAGAGAGAATGAATGCGGCCTCTCTGGATAACCTTCAATCATAGCGTCATTCATTTACATACCCTAGAGCGACAAAGGTCTATGTCCACAAGGAGACGACGTCTTGTGACCGATTTATGCCCCTAGATGTTAGTTAAATGAGGGTTATTCGTGAATAGCTTCAACACAAGCAAGATAAAGGCCGTAGTTAGTCCAGAGGGAGACATCAAGACTGGATAAAGTAAGAAAAGGTTATTCGTCATCGCAATGCCCAATTTATATATTTTAACTTTATATACACTGTCAAAATATTCTGATCAATATAGTTCATAACTAGTCTGGTAGCTCATGGGAGAGAGAGGTGGGATATTTACAATTATTCACACAAATCTTCCGTTTTGGAAAATTTCAAATATTTTCCACTTTATAAAATTTAAGCTATTTAAATCAAACGAATGTAATATTATATATATATATATTAACTGTGTTTTAAAATATATCCCTCCCTCTCGCTCTTTTTCTCTCTCTCTCTATATATATATAATCTCCTTAGTAATTAAGTGATGTGCTTCAAAAATCTCCTCTAAGGATTGGAGGTGCATCATTTGATTTTATTGGTTCCGGTGGAAGAATCTTGGCAACATTATCTCAATTGATCTCTATTTCAATAAAGTGAGTAGGGTTGACATTAATGTATCAGTGCTGGAGTAATATCAATCTTTATATCCGTCCTTGATCGTCCTAACTTGTCCCGTTGTCGTTCTTCCCATACAGAGGAGAAATGACTGAGTATATGACAGATGTCCTCCCTGTTTGTATCTGAAACTTGTCGTGCACATCTAAGCTCATAAGGTGCAAACCCTCTTCCAAAAGTGTAGTATGGTATTCTTACTGCTCGTCCACGGCCCTCTGGCTTGAATTCCAGATCCAGCCGCATATATTTCAGTGTCCCCTGTCTCTCTGGCTGGACTTCAGACAGACTGAGAGAAACGCGCTGATCGGAGGAAGTGATCCTCACCTCTAATTCCTCATTAGTCTGACTCGACTCAACTCTGCACCAAGTTCGTACAGTAATGAAGTCACAAAAGAGCCTATGCATGCCTACATGTCTTCTCGTGTCCGTTCGCGACTGGAAGTCAACTGTCCCTCCAAACTGACCTTCATCCCCTCCCGGCTAGCTACCAGCTCCAGTTTTATATTACTTGGCTGGATACCACCTGACTCAGCAGTTGTTAGTTACCTGTCAACATGTCAAGGAGGGTGGTAAGACTCTGAGTTGGCCTCGATAGTTGATATGTCGTGAGTAGTAGTTTGTGTTACAACAATGGGTGGTACTTGAACCGTTAGGTCAGTTTCAGTGAGGAGGAATTTAAATGACCTTCTCCTTAAACCTCATAGCTCCCTTCTGTCCTTCCATTTCAGTTGTACCTTTATCTTGACTCGATATATAATAATTTTCCTTGGTTTTATCACGCATATTATAATGACCTGTTTGCATACCTTATGATTTCTGTGAATAGAATAAAAATAATCTGATCACTATTGTTGCCTTTGCAAAACTTCTTGGTCAAAGTACAATTTCCTTTTGTTATTTTTAACTAATTATAATTGCCCCACAGGTTGCTGATGTCACTGAGAATAAAATATAATATTAATTATAAAATAAATTATTATAGTATACCAGCAACATGGGTACTTAGACAATAAAATGAATATATATATATTTATAAATATAGTAAACATAATTTGTAAATCGTTATACAAAATATTAATATAATCATACTATCACGAGAAATAACTCTTAGCCCCAGAACAACCAGGCCATGTTGGAAAAAACTTTGAAAACTGAACTCTAACCGTAACACTGTCAAAACCTGACAAACCTGGAATCCCTCAATGCCGAATTCCAAGATCAGCATCCGGTCAGTGCAGCTCCAGTTAAAAATGGTATTAAATGGGTGGTAGGGGGAGGGGAGAAAAAACTAACAATGTATAAGATAAGATAGTTACTACCAATAAATAAATTAGGTGACAATGGTATCTGTTAAATAAATAAATATTCCAATTGGTCTATAAGATTAATTGTTCAGGTATTTTATCTGAACAAGGTTAAAATTATCTTTCAGATAAATAAAATAGATGTATTATGGAGCTTATATAATAATGTCAGCGCAACAATATGATTATAGAATACAGTATGTCTGAAATCATTTTTTTTATATTATTATAACTTTGAAGAAGAAAAATATTTTAAAGAATCTAGAATATATGAATTTTTTAAGACAAACAAAATAAACTGCATTTATTTTATTAGCTCAATGCATTCCGATGAACTGATGAATCTTGCTAAAATTATTTCTCATTGGAGTCATTGTTCTGTAATTATATAATTAATATTAATACATTTAAAATTTAAAAACATATCTGTCCGTAAATTTTTGAGTAGCAAATGAATAGTTTTCATATCTGGAATGAATATATATGAGATGGTGTAGGTTCTTGCAGTCTCTGTTGTCACTCACCAATACATGAAATATGTAGAAAATAATTTGGGTTAATATCATCTGATGAATTTCCTTGCAGTCTCGCAGGTAGTTGTTTCAGTTAAAAAGTTGAATCAAATTCCAAACAGATGGTCTCGTGGTCAAGCTCTTCCCTCATGGTCGTATTCAGCACTTGTTCTTAAATGTGAAGGGTGACCTGGCGGTCTAGGGGTAAGGTGTCAGACTTCTATGCTGGCGGCCGGGGTTCAATCCTCGGTCATGGCATAGATTTATTTGATTACCAAACCCTTCCTTCACCTCTGACAAGACATCTTGTGAATGTGGGGAATGCCAGGCCTCCACCGTAGGCCTCCACCGTGGTTTGGATTCCACGTTAAACTGTAGGTCCTACATTTCATCTCACAATCACCCTACCATTACACATTAGCGTAACTGCGTATAACCCGAACGAGTAGTAAGACGCGGTGCTAATAATAATTCTTAATTGTGAACTTTTTGGCAGAAGAAAAATGTAATTTTGAATTAATTTTGAAATGAAAATAAGGGACTGATTTTAAACTATGTCCATCCATTATGGAGTATAGGTGCTAGGGGCATTCTTCCCATTTCACTTTCGCATTTTCTTTGCTAGTGAAGCATTACGGCTGGTTGTTGTAGAGGTTTTTTTTCATATTCTAACAACTATATTTTTCCTGCTATTTTTGTCTTTTTCCCTTTAATAATGAGTTACTCGAGTGGGGCTTAGTTTGGTGGGTTCAATCAAAAATACCCTGCCAAGCCCAAAGGGGTAGCAAGTGACCCTCCAAATAGAGTGGCAGTGTGGTACGATGCACCACCTACTGGTGGTACAGGTCCCAGGGACCTAAGAAGGTCACCCACACTCATTTCTTGGTGACGTCGGGGGGTTTTCACCACGTCCTCATCTACCAGTAGTGTCTCTTCGGGTCACCTGGCTACGACTTTCAGAGGGACCAGTGCAGTTTGCTACCATCTACTGGTAAGCACCCAGTTGTCTTTAGCCCCGGGTGCCAAATCTTTCCCTAGCCTCTATGTCGTCACTGATTACCAGTTGTTAGTCATCCGATAGCGAGTTCAGGTGGCAGAGGCTGCACTTGAGTGTTCACCGGTGACAGTGTCTGAGGACCTAGAATCCCCAGTAGTCCCTAAACTAGCTTACTTTCTCTGTAGACGTCACTTCCATGCATTCTGACACGACACCTCGTTACAGCCCCCATCCTAATATAATAGTCCACTAGCATCCGGAAAATAGTTTATTATCGGCCTTATAGGTCATGTTTCATCCACCAAGCGTGTGGTTGGAGGGCTAATCCAACGACGAGGCCAGTTTCACAACCAACAGGCCCAGCTGTAGTACAGGAGGTGATAAGGTCAGAAGGAAGAGTGCAGAAGCCCTACCAAGAAGACAGTGGACAGGTATTCGCTTTCCACGGACCGATTGGATGACCTCAGGGGTACATCAGCCATAATAGGAAGGGGTGAGTCAGTGCCTTGTCCCCTGTTGCCATGACCAGACCATATATTGCACGAGGCTTTGTCAAGTCCTTTAGTGGTGGCCTTGCCTCCGGTTCCCCTTGCGAAGGTATCCGTGGTAAATAGGGGCTCCAGGAGTACACCCGTGATTTAGACAACCCATAATAAATTCATAGCGAGCAAAGTTACAAGCCATTTGCTCCTTAAAAAGCCTTAGATACACCAGATATGTCATCACAATTCCCTAAGTAACTATAATCAAAGTTTAACTCTCCGGTCAGCGAAAAAACAGAAAAGTTGGTACCCAGTCTAAGCAGTAAACAAAACTACGTGATACAATATCGTAGTTTAAAATGGGATATATATTTGGAAATGAAACTTAAAAGGATGAATCGCATCCTCACTTACAAGCAAAGCTTTGGTTAAATCATTTTATTGATTTTAATACAACCCAAAAAAAAGTGGAGTAAGCGTGTTTGAAAAGGAGTTTTTCAAACTCATGAACAATGCCGTACTCGGTAAGTCAATGCATAATTAAATATATCATGTGGATGTTAAATTTTTAGACAATGAAAATAAGTTTGAAAACGGTAATGCTTCCCGAGCATTTTGTCCATATAAAATCTTCACGGAAGACTTTGTTGGGGTACACAAGAGAAAAATAACCTTCTTGTGAATAAGCCATTCTTCACGGGCTCTATAGTTTTAAATCCAAGAATGAAAATTATTTACAGTTTTCATTATAATTATGTTGAAAAGTCATAGAGAAAACTGTAATAATCCTCTTTACAGACTCACACTCACTTTGTTATGAATTTAAAACAGAAAGTGTAATCTATATGTTGATATGTTTGATAACATAGACCGAGTTGAAAGGTCAGACTTTCCGGTAATACAATTTTATATAGTACATGCAGAAAAAAAAGTCTTTAGGGTAAATGAAAGATGAGATGAATGGAGAATATATGTGTGAGTTTGTAGGACTTCAACTTAAGCTTTACGCCATTCAAAAGGAGTTCCTAGTAGGGAAACACTAGTTTAAGGAGTAACAAAACTAGTTCTCGAAAAGAAAATTAATTATGCGCAATTTATTTCCGTAACAACTGTAACAGCTGGCTTTTGCATCTCCAGTAATAACATAATTAATAGGCAAATAACATAATTTAAATATCCAGATGCGTTTCCTCTTGTATTTTTACCTGTATTTGTTCTTCGCGTGTTTACACTAGTAGGTTGGATATAGAACTTAGAGGAAATGTGGATAGAGAAAGTAAGTTTTAAATGATGTCATTTAGGAAAAGCCATTCTCTTAGAATCACCCAGTTAGAATTCAATACAATCACCCCCATCTCTAGGAAACCAGTAAAATTCGATAGTGATACATTAGTTTGAGTCTTTGACCACTGTGTGGTACGCAAGAAGTGTTAGGCTACTAGTAATATAATTGTATTAAAGCCATAAACAAAACTTATTCACGTGTCACACAATCCTAAGTGTCATATTTTAAACTAGTTTTGTTGGAAGCAACAATAAGATTTTAATATATTAGAATGTATAAATTATTAATGGTTTAGACTTCACCACAATTTTTAATATTCATATTATTTTATCTAATACAAACATAGATAAATAATAAACTATGTAAGTCTTAATGGACTAGTTAATAAATTTATAGTGAATAGTTTTATATTTAAAAATTAATATCATAATTCATCTTACCCCCAAAAAAAAAGCCAAAATATGAACAAAAAATGGTTTGACATAAATCTAGTAAGAAACAAGGCTAAGAAAAAGAGTCAGAGAAGAATTGGGAGGACAGTATAAAGTGGTCGAGCTGGCTGGCATTTCCATTGTAAGTCGTCATAGCCTCTCGAGAGTGTCGTCAACAGCATTGTGAACGCAAGTAGAGGGATTTATTGAGGAGGGTCACAACGACTCGGAATAGACAGATGAGTTTCTAGCAAGGGAGAAACCTTCGATTTATCCGGAACTTGAATAAGACAAGATATATATTGGTCAAAGCTATACCGAGAAAAAGGATCGCGGCTTTCAGATAAGTTACTTAATATAAGGCCCAAGGACCTTTACAACTTTACCATTGACCCCAACACTTTTCCTTTCAATGGAAAGAATATAAAAAATATAGACCTTTGACTTTTACCTTTTTATTTTAGTACTTCGTCTTACTACCCGTTATAGTTTTACGCTTATGTACTAGTTACGCTAATGGTTTTAGATATTAGTAAGGCTATATTTGGAGGAGGTGTACCCGCATATGTACGAAGAGAAAGTGGAAAAACATTTTTAAAAAACTTCCCTTGGTACACCCGACATAGATTTAAACCTCAATCTCCCCGTCTTCGGCAGTCTAGTCTACTGCGAGTGGTAGTGCGTTAGACCAAGCGGCCAGTGAGGTGGGTACCTTAAATTAAATATCTTGCACGGATGTTGGAAAAATATGCGTACTGAGTCTTTCTACCAATTCGGGCTACTTGCCTATTATTATTAATGGATACGAAGGGGTGTATGGGGTATAATTTAGAGAAAATATATTCGCGTTTGCGGAAAAGTGGGAAACCACACAAGTAAAAAGTTCATCATTACTCCCGTATGGTATTCAAACCTAAACCTCCCTATGCCAACTCTTGCAATATACTATATTGGCGATGTTGGGGAGATCGAGGTCTGAGTTTCCATATGGTGTACCAAGGGTGGGTTTTCTAAAATGGTTTCCTAGTCTCCCTTCACGCAGATGCTGGTACATTTCCCATAAATATAACCTTTCTCGTCCCTAAAAACCATTGACGAAATTGGTACATGAGCGTTTAAACCAAACGGGTAGTAAGACACGGTGATAAAAAATATTAAATTGGGAGAGTGATGACCGTTTGATCACCGACACGAGTGATATGGATAATTTGATGGCTGATGAAAGCTCATCCACGTTCTAATTAATATTAAAAGAATTAATCAATGTAAATAGACAAGCTGCAAATACAAATGCCAATTTACAAGAATTCTGGCCCAAAAGCAGGTGTAGAAGTTATTTGTAATTTAAAACACATCTCAAATTATAATTTTGAAACCAAATCGTTAGGGCCACTTTAAAAAAGTTCAGATTTTGAAAAATCTGTCATCAGTAACCTATCCATAAATGAGATTTTTACCCCCAAAAAACAAGTATATATTTTAAATTGGCTTGTCAAATATTCCCAAGATACCCATTTATATACAAATATTTAACTATTTTTTTTTAATATTTCAAGTTTTAAAAATTAATCATTAGTAAACCTCCCATAAATGGTTTTATATCCCAAAAAAAGTATACACTGTTATTTGTAATGTCAAACACTCCCAAGATAACCATTTTAAACCAAATCATTAGAGCCATTTGTAAATATTTAATGGTTTTGAACAATCAATCGTTTGTAAATTACCGGTAAATGAGTTTCTACCGCAAAATACAGGTATAAAATTTTATTTTGGTAAACTGCACAATCACGCAGATATACACTTATACAAAATTGTTTTCAAAATATTTAAAATTTAAAAAAATATCCCATCACCAAGCTACCCTTAAACGAATTTTTTCCTAAAAACCAATTATACAATACTAATTTTTGTGTCAAACAAATTATGGTTATGCATTTTAAGAAAATCTTTTGTACTAGTTTTCAAAAAATTGGAATTAAATAAAATTAGTTTTCAGTAAACTACTAATATTTGAGGGGCTAGGATGAAACAAAATTTGAGATAGAGCCCTAGCTAAATAACCAATTTGAATGAAATCCAGTAAACCGTTTCGGATCCGTGGCCAGGGACATACAGGCAGATAGAAGGACAGACATGGGTACAAACAGAATTGTTAAATCTGCTTTTTACATTCTTGTTATCTTACAAGTAGTATAGAAAGTATTGTGATTGTCAAAAAAATTGAAATCGGGTTTTTGATGAATGTCGACGTTTCATGAGGCCCCGAACAGTAAAAAATGGTTTTTGCAATGCCGTCTGTCTGTGTGTTTAACGTTAAAATTAAAAATAGTTTAATAAAGGGGGAAAAGATAAAAATCGATTTTCTTAAAATCTCGGGTCAAACGATTTTGATTAAAATTCGTATCTAGGCATTGCATAATATTATAAATAAAATAACTATTTTCATTTTCTCATGAAAATGTCTTTTAGGGTTCTTTACAGTAGCGGAGATTTCCGTACCTCCAAAATTAATTGAGATACTAGATAAGAAATAAATTATCATTGAAAAACTTTCATTCTATTAAAAATAAAAAATGAAATTTAATTTGAAATATATCTTTATAAAAACAATAGTTTCTAGAATACGTCAAAAAGATTAATACCATTTTGTGAGCTTTAGTTGTACATAGAAAATACTTAAGTTATAAATCAATAATTCTCTTATGCCAGAGAATACGTAAATAATTAAGTCTTTCAAAAAGTTGAAGGTCTTTTTCCTTTAACCTCTTAGGGGAAATGTTTGTAGGGCAATTTTCTATCTCTTATCATTTTAGACTCAATAGTCAATGTCTACCTGTTTTATACTTCTGAGTTTATATATGAGGAATTTAATTTCAATGCGATAACCATAATATGTGCAACCCCTAATAAAATGTCTAAAATGTTATCTGAAAGTTGAAATTTTATAATGAAGTTTTGACCCTTCTGTAACGTATATCGATCTTTTTATTGTTCCAAATATACAAATGAATACTTCAAGTATTTAAAAATAAAATTATAAAATTTAAAACCAGGAGTCAAAAACTGTTTTACGTAAATATAGCGCAATTTTTTCTCTGGTTTGCTACTGTATATTATTTTGTTTCACATATATAACAAGTTTTGAGTAAATTTCTCATTTTTTCAACAATGGAGGGAGAAAGTCCGTGTGGAGTTCCGAACCATGTATTTGTATTCGTGTTCATATAAAACGTAAAGATTCAATAAAATATCTAGATCGACTTTTCTCACGAGCACAATACTTTCTCTTGATTTAAGAAAAAAATTGGATATAAAAATGTGTAATAACTTATTGGTACTTATTAATATGTTTATATTAAAATACACACTAATATTTAGCAAGTACATTTTTATATATAATTGGTTCAAGTTTTAACCCTTATTTAAATTTTTTAAAACAATTTTTTTCCAAAAAGTTACAAATTGAGCGTCGATTAACTATAGAGGCCATCAAAAGAACAATGTCACTTTTATTATTGTGCATGATTAGTACTGATGAGTTGTATCTTGAATGACATTATGTGTAAAAATGACACGCATCAATTCATTGTTTTGTTTTGTCTGTCATGAAGCCATAAAAATGCAAATCTTTCCTCGACATTGTTATTTTTCTCAATATCACATTGTTAAATAAGGTTCAGCCTAGAATAATCCAATTTCACAGACAACCGTTGACACTGATTGATCTAACGAATGTACCGAATAAAAGTGTGGGGTGTTGGAATTAGTAACTGTATTAATTGTATGAGAGGTGCTTCATTCCATCAATTAGATGGATTGTTTTTGTAAAATGTGTCATTTCAGTGGGTAATTGAAGTACGTTAGCCATATTATTGGCGAAGATACACAAAAGAGAGCCAAACCAAAAAAAGTTTAATCAACTCTATGTTTCGAAAAGAAAAAAAAATGGGAAAACTATATAGGCTATTCAATTTATAGGTATTTAACTGATTTGATCATTATATTTTTATTGGTAAAAATAACAAAGTTAAAACCAATATTTAAAAAATTTAAAGGAAGCTTATGGACGTATTTTCTATAAAATATATTTTAATTTATCCTTTAGATTGCCATAAGTTGAACACACCTACGATAAGGTGAGGATTTGTTTTGTTTTTTCAATAAAATAATATTAATTCATACAATTACTCATGATTAAAGTTTATGTTCAGATCTTAGATTTGAACCACAAAATATATGAGTTTAAAAAATATATATTATAATCAGCAAGCATTTATATTTCCATGCTATGTGTCTTATTACCCGTTCGAACCTTTTTACACTATCACAATTGGGTCAGAATGATAAAATAATAATTAATAATAGAGTGACCTGAATTTGTGTAGAATGAAATTGAAAATTTTGAGGAAACACAAGATCAAATAATCATTTAAGAATTTTAATCACAAACCCATGTCAACACAATATCAAACAATTAGATTTTTTTTTCAAGTGGTTATCGGTGCATGTGTATGATAAAAAGATTAATATACTAACAAATATTAAATATAAGTCGTATAATATAAAATAAGCTAAGAGATAATACTAAAATAATAATCAAATAACAATTAGAGAATTCCCGGTGACTTAATTTTTCATATTATAATTGTATGCGCATTGAAAATGGTAAAAAAAAAAAATAGTAGTTTAGTTAAAGTATTTTAATGTTATTTTGCATCCACTACTCAAACAATTATTTTTGAATTCCCAGTAAGTCAGGATGATAATCTCTAAGCCTTTGTTTCACAATGAATAATTAAAACATAACATTTAAAAGTAATAATCATTTCCCTGTTGGTCACGCATTCTATAACGTATAGTTCGCAAAGGATAAGTTAGATGGTAGTGGTAAGATAAATGTAAATAACATGAAGTGGTGCTTCTTGAAAACAGATTTGATAGCAATTAACAGTGTAGGTAAGGTTCTTTAGATAAGTAAGGTTCTTTAGATAGGTAAAGTTCTGTAGTTCTGGTTCATACAAGACCAGGTGCTACGGGGGGATATAATAGATTGGAGATAACAATGTAGTCATGGTTCTGCCAATGCCAGTTTAAACCGGGGAATGAAATTGATTGCAAGTGTTTTGGGGGAATATACTAGAATGCAAGTAACAGTGTAGCAGTGGCCATGATTTATACAGTGCAAGATACCTCGGGTGAATATATTAGAATTCAGGTAACAGTTTAGTCATTGTTCATAAATTGCAAGGTGTTTTAGGGGATTAGGCTAGATTTAAGTTGACAGATTAGTCATTGTTCAAACCTTCGGTCTTAAGGTCGCTGATTTTATTCCTGTGTCCAGGTGTCATTTTACAATTTAAAATATTTATAATATATATCAATATTTTAAATTGAAAAATTATATATATTCTATATATTATATAAAACTATATATATTCTATATATTATATAAATCTATATATATTATATATATATATCTTTGATTTATTATTGAATGTTCTATTTTAATCTATAATCAATATTTGTATTCATGGTTTTTAAAGTAAACTTTTTTTTAAATCCAAATTCTAATAGGTATAAAATTAAAGAACAAATTTTACTGAGAAATATTACAGTAATTTGTTTAAAAAAAAATACACCTAAAAGTTACCCTTTGAAAGTGACAACATTGGAAGGTGATTAATGTCCTTAAGGAATAAATAAACACACCTTTCCTTTAAATTTAAAAGTCACGTAGTGTACATGATTCTTGTTCCGAAGAGCAGAGCTAATAGCATTGTCTCCTTCGATAAAAGTCGAGCTATTAACAAAATGTCGTGTTGTTTGACATTGAACAAATGGGGTGTTGTTGGCTGTGTTTGATAAGTGTTGGCGATACCATGTCCACTAACATAACAATGCACAGAACTAATAAATAAATACGATACCCTTCCTTTTCAGTGATCAGTCGTTAGAAGTGTGGAGGTAGAACTACACATTACACCATCAACAGTTCTTTAAAATTTCCTGGCTTGATTTCATTTATAATGAAGGAATTAATAATAAATACATGTTGGTATTCGTTAACATTTTGACCAGAGTGTACCTTTTATTACTTAATATTAATAAAGTAATTTTTATAATAGCCTACTTGCTCTCTGTCAGTCTAGCTTTATGGGAGTCTGTTTCTATGCGTTTATGCTTAGTGCAAAAAAAAATTATGATCAATATTATTTTTATTTTATTTTAACAAATCTTTTATTAAATAAATCTTCCACATACTTTTATTACATAGTGTCCTACTAACCATTTAGATTATATACATTTAATCGACTATGATGGGCTGGTGATAAGGCATGTATATTTTGAGGCAATGTGCCTACATTTTCGTTAGGATGAGTATTAAGCCATCTAGGAAAAAATTACTGGGCGAGTTTCGTTAAATGATAATACTGTCACCCGCAAACTATACTTTATGATCCTTACATTTATTCCACATAACCACCTATGCATATAATTTGGCCCATTTATATGTGTATATAAATATATTACAAATGAGGTTCTAGCCATCTGAAATCAAACTTTAAAATTTTAAATTTAAACTCTATGTAATGTAGGTATGACCCAAAATATTTGGCTGAATACTTCCCAATAATTATTATATCAAATCTAAAATAATTTCATATTTTACAAATATTCGGGCAACTATATTAACCTTATAATCGATGTATTTTGGTAGCTTTGATGTTAAAACTATGCCTAGATTTTAATACTAACAAAAACCATTCATACAGTGGCTCCGTAACAAGGGGGATACGGGGATCTCAAGACACCCATCCTGTTTCTGTTCTAGGGGCACCTAAACTAATTTTTATATATATATATATATATATATATAGCACCGCGTCTTACTATCCGTTTGGGTTATACGCTTTAAGTACTAATTACTCTAATGGATTAGGAATTGGGAATGTTGAATTAGAGAAAGTGAACCCACATTTGTGTGGAGGGAGAGGGGAAAGCCATTTAGGAAAAACAACCCCAGTTCATCTGACCGAGATTCGAACATCGATCTCCCCGTCCTCAACAGTCGAGCTCAACACGACAAGTGCGTTAGCCAACTACGCCACCGAGGCGGGTAAACTAATTTAAAAACCTCAATATTGTTCACGTATGCTCAAAACCAAAAGTAGTATTGGTAGAGTATTAAATCAGTTCTCAGGACGTTTGAAGCCAGATGCCTTTGTCGGCATTTTGTCGCAATCGTGTTATTTCCTGATCCTGTTCAAACCTGCATGGTCATTGACCCTATGTCCAAGTTCCGTTATTCTAAGGTTATTGATCATATGTTTTAATCCTGACCATTTTGTCCTATTTTATTATTTTATTTTTTGCCCCATTTTAAATGGGAAGTGTTTCCCATTGGTTCAAATCCCTTAGAGGACGTTGGCGAGTCCCATTAACATCAGATGGAAACTCAACCCTTGGGGGAGTGTATCAAAGCATCTCTTACGTTAGACGATTATCATAGACTGCAGAAAAGATATGGATACTTCAGGATAAAAACTTAGAAGGCAGTTTTCTGCGTCACTTGCACATATGTGCTGTTGGAAAGCTTTTTTTGACTCCTCTTTGGCCATTCTCTGTGGCTCAATCATAGGAATGTTGGTGTAATCGTTTTGAATCGATTCCTTGGATCGATCTAGATCAAGAGGCGTACTATCGATTAAGGCAATGATCATGTGAATTGAATTGACCTTCCCAAAATCAAACCAACGATTTATATGAATAAAAGTTAATATTTAAGTACCAATCAATATTTATGATAAATAATTATAAAATTAATATCATAATACAAATTATTTATTAATTCTTAAATATTATTATCTCTTCTTAAGAAATATTAAAAATGTGTTTCATAAATAAGGGTTGTTTTGTCTGGCTAATCTAACCTACATTGATTCACACAGAAATTTAACCTTGAGAGGGTGTGGGGGACCAACCATTAAAGTTTTATCCATAACAATATAATTTTGTAGTAGAGGGGGGTGGGATCAGTGGGAATCAAAGCCAATTTATGACTTGAATAAATAACTCTGGAAGCTGTTCCAATACATTTTGTGGTAACCAAGGGAGTGATTCAAATAATATGCGTGGCCTTACATAGTCTACAATGTATTTGTGTTTTTTGTAGTTTTTTCCTATTTACATCTTTAGGGTAACTTTGAATGTGCGTGATGTTGAGCTTACCGCACTATTTTCCATACAAACCGGAGCACTTTAAATGATTACTTGAGAAAAGAACCAGTGGTGGCAGATGGCCTTATGGGTGTAAGGTGAAGGAGGAAGCTAAGTAAAGGTTTTTTTTAAGGGTTAAGCCCAACACACAAAAGGGAGTCCAACGACCCAAAAACCTTCATATATTTCCTCAAAATAGAATCAGGCTATATATTGGAGGCCAGCCACCTTTTTGCCAAGACTGCAGTGATGGATGAACTTGTTATTTACTATCGTCAGTCACATTGAATTAATCTTTCAGAAAATGTTAATTCAGTAAATCTTATTTGTTCTTTTTGGATTAACAGAGAATCAGCGATCGCATTAAAATTAAACTCAGTTGTTGACATATCTCTCAAGGAAGCCTCACACCCTTTATGTGTGGGTGTGACATGTCATCTGCTGGTGACCAACCAAGGACACCCTTCCCGAGTGAGACACCGAACTCGGATGCCGAGATCCAGCGCTAGATAGTGTTACCATGAGTTTGGACTAAACTAATTAAATATTCGTGGGTATTTTAAGAGTGGCTGAAGGAAAGTCCTCATTTATAATTTTCTGTATAGTTTATGTAATGTATTGTTTCCTCTGTGTCAAGAGGTAATTAAAGTTATAAACAGTGCTGACAAGACGTGTATTAATCACAACTTGTGAATGTGGGGAATGCCAAGCCTCCACCGTGGTTCGGATTCCACGTTAAACTGTAGGATCCTCCATTTCATCTCACAATCACCCTACCATTACACATTAGAGTTAAGTGCGTACAACACGAACGGGTAGTAAGAATCAGTGCTAATAATAATATAAACAATGTATGTGCCAGGGGGCTATCCATCGGGTCCGGACTACCCCCAAAATTTAACTAAAGATAAAAAAAATACCCTAAAATAAAAAATAGAGTATTATATCTTTCTTGTAACTTGTACACAGTCAGTGGACTAACTAATCAATCTAATGGCTCAACTACAACAATCACCCAATACGGCATTGACAAGCTACAGCGCTCAGCTGACCAAGATGCGTGTTGACCTTATATTATCACATGACCTTGAGCTACCCAGCCAGCAGGCAGTTTACCTGTGTCAACGACTGAGGTCAATAGTTCCTTTTCTTTATTGAAAAGGATTAAAACCTACTTAAGAAACTCGATACGTAGTGGATGATTGACTGGCCTGGGAATGATGTCAATTCACTATTCAGTACCTTTCACACCTGCGGACATTTTGAATGTCATGGCCAAGAAAGCTAACAGAATACTACTATTGTAAAAGTTATAGATAAGCTAGTGGTGCATGAACAATATTCCATATACCTAGTATTTCATTATTTGGTTTGGTTAGCTACCTTTAATTATGTTTATTTATTATAATAAATTCATTTGGCAAATCTGTTGCGTTGTGCTTTTCCAACAGACCTTAAAACAATATGAATGTATTGATACAGCAAAAACGTTTAATTTTAATTTTCCAAAAACTTTAACTAAAGCCATAAATCATGGGGTTTACAAAAAGTCAGGAGGGGGGGGGGGTAACATAGCATTGGATAGCACCCCGAAAAATTAAGTCCTTGCTACCTGGGTTAATATTTATTTTATGTAATTTGTGTAGGCCTACTTCGCTAGGATTTTGAAGAGAGTCGCTTACATAAATTTAAAATGAGCAAATTGTTAGAGATCGAAAGCGAAGTAGAATGGATAGGAGTCTCATAATCATAATTGTCACTAAAGAAAAATATAAATACTTAGAAACATTTTTTAGAGCTCTTAGGTAGCACCCTTAGCCGGCTGCCTCTCACGATCCATCGCAAGACTCCCCACGACTCACTCCATGGGAAGAGGAGAGCGGGGAGGAAGGAATAACAAGAAATTCATGAACGCTGGATACATGACATCATCCAACATCCTCTTCCACCTTCACATATTACCTAAACCTGCCCACGCCTTCAGTACACCCGATCATCCCTCCATTCCTCCAACCACCCAACAAACCTTAGACCATTCCACCTCACCACCATCCAGTGATGACATATAATCTAGGAATTTGCGGAGATCCTCATGGAAGACTCATCGGAGGATGAAGACTTAAATCTCACCACCCCGTACCTAGTGACTTAGCCCAATCCATTCCTTCCTTGTTTGCCTGTCTACCAGCTCTGAGTGTCAGAAGCGACCCTCAGAGAAGGTAGTTGGCTTGTTAATACCTAAGAGTTCCGATCTGTTGTCACAGACCATAACCTCTTTTTGTGAAAGTGTTTATTGATTGTGGAAGACAAATGGAGTTTGGGAAGGCAGGTGTGAGTTGGAGAACGTGTTTTGTTGTGAAGTAACTATATAGTGACCTAGTACACTGTGATGGTAAACACAAGTGTAGTCAGGCCCTATGTGTAGGATGGTGTGTGTGTAAGTTCTAGAAGGGCTGAAAGAGAAAATTAACAAGATTAAGTTATGCACTTAGTGAAGGATGGATAAGTGATTGTGAGTTTGTGAAGTTGATTATTGGGTGGGGGTCTATTCCAGTCTGGGCTTTTTGTATAGCCTAGGCTCTTGGGGGTTGTATTGCCAAAGTTTCTTATTATTGAGTTCTCTTCCAGCAGGAGGTTTTTATTGTAAAAGCTAGCGTCACGTTTCACGAAATGGTCTCTTAGGGTCTTGGTGCCCGTCTCTGCGTGGATGAGCACATTGTTGGTCCTTGTGTTTACACCGAGAATGGATCGGAGAACTCTGTTCTGGATCACTTGGAGCTGGTTTAGCACGGTGGGCGAGGCATAGCTCCACGCCTCGCAGGCATATAAGAGAATCGGAAGGATTAGAGCTCTGTAGAGTAGCAATTTCATTTGGGTGTTAAGCTGTTGGCTCTTGAAGAGCGAGTAGTTCCGGACATATATCCCCATCGCCTTTTTTTGGTGTTTTCCACGTGGGGTTTCCAATTTAGGCCGGAATCGATAGTAACGCCGAGGTACTTGAGTTCCTTCGAGTAGGGGATAGCTTCGCCCAGGACCTTGAACTGGTCTTGTGGCTGAGACCTCCTTCTGGATATGTTGATAGCCGTGGATTTCGTTGAATTCACTCTTATTCTCCACTTCTCTAGCCAGACACTGAACTGGTCCAGATATCTCTGCATGTGGTTTAAAGCATACTTGATATTTTTGTGCGCTGTGAAGAACAGATTGTCATCGGCGAAAAGTCTCACCCTAACTTTAGGATCTGTCGGGACGTCGGCGACATACACACTGTACAGGAATGGTGATAGTGTGGACCCCTGCGACACTCCCGCTTGGATGTTGTGTCGGGACGATTTCTTGCCTTCCATTTTAACTGTAAAACAGCGACCTCGTATGAAGTTCCTTATTAGGTGTATGTATTGTTTAGGGAAGTGGAAGGAGATCATCTTCCGAATGAGTCCGGTATGGCAGACCTTGTCAAACGCCATTTCCACGTCCATCAGAACCGCGAGTGTCGATTCCTTTCTGTTAAAACTTTCCGTGGTTTCTTCTACTAGGCTGGTGATAGGGTGAACCGTTGAGTGATGGCTCCGGAAACCAAACTGGGTATCAGGGAGTACTCGTTGTGTGTGAGCAAAAGACTTCAATCTCTCGAGTATGATTTTATCGTAGATCTTGCTGAGACTGCTGAGTAGACTGATCGGTCTCCGGTTTTGTGGGAACTTGGAGTCCTTTCCCAGCTTCGGAATGGAGATTACGTCTGCCAATTTCCAACAAGTTGGGAAGTAGCCCCATCTCATTGCGGCGGAGAAAATGGCCGTCAGAAGGGTGATGACTGTCATGGGGGCATGGCGGATCATCTCATTTGAGATCTTGTCCGCTCCCGGGGCTTTTTTCTTCTTTAATTTGCTCATGGCCTGTTCTACCTCAGGTCTGGACACTTGGGGTGGTGGCTCCTTGAACGGTTCCTCTAGGAATTGATTTACCTCTTCTCTGATCTGTGCCGAGAAGTCTTCGTCCTGAGGTTCACTGTTTGCCGTAAATTGATCCTGTAAGGACTCCGCAATAGATTCGGCTTTTTCCTCGGCTGTGTATGACATCCCATGTCTTCCGTGGATGGCCGATGTTCTGGTTCTTTGGGAGCAGCCTTTGAGTCGCTTGGTGATGGTCCAGACGTTGTCGCCTCCGTTTACAGTTTCTGAGACGAACTCGTTCAATTGGATTAATTTTATTTGCTCTGCCCTTCGTCGCATTAGGGCCCTTAGTATGTTGTAAATTGTCCGATGTCCCGGCGATCGAGAGGTCTGCCAGTCATGTCTTGCTTCCCACTTTTGGGCTATTAAAAGATTGAGGTCAGGGTGATCTCTCTTCAGTTTGACTATCGGCACTTCGTAGATGGTTGACGTTCGATGGGCTTCGAGGAGTGTTGCAGTCAGTAGTGTGATCGGGTGATCCACCTCTTCGATGGTTCCTACATCCCACTCCTCCGGAATAGCTCTTGCCAGGGTGGCTTTGTATTTGGGCCAGTCCGTGATTGGGGTGTTTCTTCTGAGGAAATAGGTCCTGATGTTGGTGTTTATCTGCAACCTACAGAAGATTGGGAGGTGGTCGGAGTCTAGTTCATTTAGGGTATGTAATTCTTCGGGGTGTTGATTAAGGACTGTGAGTATGAGGTCGAGTACGTCTGGAGGGATTCTGTAGTTCAAGGGGTAGTATATTGGTTCCTCTGGTGCCAGATCAAGGTAGTTGTTTCGGGTTGCGTGTTGTGTCAAGGTGCGGCCTGCTTGGTTGGTTGCGCGGCTGTTCCAAAGAGTGTGTTTCGCATTTAGGTCTCCGG
>CABEEJ010000119.1:301249-351249 GCA_901482245.1 Timema douglasi
CCCCCCCCCCCGACCACAAGTGTGGCGTGGATAACAAGGGCTTGAGGGAGAGTTTGTCCCCAAATTTTAAAACCACTAGATTAATGGAAATATAGGTCCATTATCAGAAGGATTTTTTCTTCAAGATTTGGTGTTAGGGAGATATATTTAATTTGGTGTAAGTATTGTGAATTTTCAGCATTATTAAAATGTACTTCCTGTTAGATATATTAGTCCAACCAATTATTTACGAGAGTAGATGTTATCATAAATGAACAGAACACTTTATTTAAAGTAATTAATTCGCCTTTTAAATAATGGTTTCCATCATTGGTAAAAGGGGTAAAGTTCTTCAAATGGTTACATAAACGTTTGTGTTGCTGGGCGTTTTTACATCAGTATTATACATTTTAATAATAATCAAGTTTCGTAGATTACGGTAGGCAGGACATGCAGTGAGAATGGTAGATTCTAAAACCTTGTTCAGGAGACTCACTGGCAAACCCAATGGGAATTGAATATTGGGAAGACCTAGATGGAGATAGGAGGATGTAATTAGAATTTATCTTAAAGAGGTAGGGAGTAATGAGGTGGAATAGTTCGAATTGACTTTAGATAGTGATAGGTGGCGTATATTTGTAAGTGCGGTAATGAACATTCGAGTTCCTAATGCATTAGAGTAATTAACTACTAATTACATATTTTAAACACTACACCAAGTGAAATTTTTACGAAATAATTACAAACTATTTACTTGTTGGTCTTCACGTTATAATAAATATATTACAGTATTACAGATCACTGATCACTGTAATCACTTCCAGAACATAAACATAAAGAGAGCATCAGCAGATCATTCACTTATCTTTCACTAGCTACTTTAATTTCATCTAAAGGCGAATAATTTGACCAGTATTGTAAACCTGGCTTTAGAAATTTTCTTAATACTTATAGTCAACCAAACATTTCCTATACCTAAAAAATGGTTTCCTGTTTCACAGTTATATTTCATTTTAATCCTTGAATTCAAACTTTTTAAATAGTTAAAGAAAATTTGATTTATGATTCAGATTGAGGCCTTTGATTCTACATAAACTTCGATTAGTCAAGGTTAGATATTCAATTTTCGAAAATATTGATCCATGATCGAAAAGCTCTACTTAGTCAACAAAGTTTTATTCTGAACTTTTTACAACTTATACGGTCTCACGTCATAAACACTCATTTTATTTGAAGTTTACTTCAATTATGATACATTTAATAATTTGTGTATATGGAATATCAATTAAAAACGGAGAATAATTTAAATGGTACAACTACTGTGCTACCAAACACATAAAACTCGATATTTATTTAAGAAATTCATAAATGAAATCTAGAATAATTAATAACTGACTAAGATAACCATAAATAAAAGGCACACTTAATTGAAAAAATAATAAATTTAATCTTGACATATAAAAAAATAGTTGAAATTGAATTTGAACTTACCCCCAAAAAATACTTCCCTTCATAATTATATTCTGCCTATACATTATTAATATTTACCATGTCAATTATATTTCCCTTAGATTATTTTAGAGAGAAGGTCTGATAAAACTAATATTGAAATGAAACTCAAATTTGAATATTAAATTAAAAGCGTATATGATGAGTTATTAATATAGATACATTTTACATAAATAAGCACAAAGGAGTCATGAAAAGTCTAATATACTCAAGCTGATAAAATATGATTCCTGACAGATGAAAAATACAAGGTACATTATCAACACATTGATAATTAATTATATACTACTACTAATGTGATGACATGTTTGTTTATTTATTTCATAATTTTAACAATCAATTTGTCTTCCTGAATATGTGTGTATGTAATTTATATATATATATACACACACACAGAGTGGTTTCGAAACTATAGTTTATGGCGTGCTTTGAGTTGGGATCGCATTGCTTGATAAGGTTTTAAGTTTATATTTAATTTTTAATGGATTATAAACAGTATAGGAAAGGTCGCGAAATTCAAATGGAAGTATAAGTGGTTAACTTCTTATATATGATTTGGTAACCCCGCTTCCGATAGTAAAAATTACGAGGAAATTATTGAAAAGATTTTGACCAACGACCGCTCATTTTAATGGTTAGGAGTCCAGGGTGTCAAGGAAAATAGTATTCCATGAAAACACGATTTTCACAGAGATTTGTCAGTTTTTCATTCTTTGTTAAATCACCATGGAAACCGTTATTTGCTGCATGGCTGTAAATCTCTAAATAAAATATATCTCTCTGGCTAAGAAATAATAACTCAAAATTTAATTTTTGGTTCAAACACATCACAATTTTCTCTTTGAGTTAATATTTCTCTTTTAATGCTGGTCATCTAAATTGAGATGCCTGAGCTAGAGAAACATTTATATTTTATTGAAATTTTGTTACCGTTAATTCGCATTTAAATCAATAATATTGAGCCTAATTTGAAACTTAATATGTAAAGTTGTTAATTTCGTGAAAATGTTGTCTATGATTTGTTTCACGCATGATAAAATTATGTTTAAATATTCTTAGATTTTTATCATAATCTCAAAAACGATCAAATGATCTTGAATAATGTTAAAAAAAAGTCATTTTAACTATTCAAATATCAGTTTTGTGTTTAATTCTTTTTCTTCATATAATGGGTTTTGATATACATTTTTGGTGACCTGGTGGTCTAGGGGTAAGGTGTCAGACTTCTATGCTGGCGGCCGGGGTTCGATCCTCGGTCCCGGCAAAGATTTATCTGATTACCAAACCCTTCCTTCACCTCTGACAAGACGTCTTGTGAATGTGAGGAATGCCAGGCCTCCACCGTGGTTCGGATTCCACGTTAAACTGTAGGTCCTCCATTTCATCTCACAATCACCCTACCATTACACATTAGCGTAAGTGCGTATAACCCGAACGGGTAGTAAGACGCGGTGCTAATAATAATAATAATAATGATATACATTTTATTCAAATAATAGCGTTTGATCTTCTTTTTATCAAATAATAACACAATACAAATACATAAGTTAGTACATTTTTTTCATATAACCGCTTAATTTTGAGGATATGAAGGGCGTTTAAAATTATAGTTTTGTATACCTCATCTATGTTTTCACATTCTTACAAATACAGTGAGCTTAGTTATGTTTTCATGTTGATACTTATTTTTGAGGTAATGATATTTCAAAGTACGGTAATGTTTGAGTACTATATCTATATTTTTGAATTTTCTCTCTTTCTATCAGAATCTGTCACGCTCTCACACACACTCTCTTCCCTCACAAACACACACACTCTATAAAACTCTCTAATATAATCTTTTATCATTATCTCTCTCACACAATCACACAATTCATACCCTCATATACACTCTTCATCACACATTTTTTCTCACTTTATCTTTATTATTATCTCTCTCCAAAGCTCTCTCTCAAACGCTCACTCTATTTCTAAGACTTCTCCTATCTCAAACTCTCTTTCTATCTCAATCTAACTCTCTCGATCTGAATCTCTCAACCACACTCTTTCTATCTCACTCTTTATATATCACATTAACTCTCTCTATCTCGAACCCAATATCTATCACAAACCCACTTTCTCTCTCAAAAACTTTCCCTCATAAACCCACTATCTCTCTCTCAAACTCCCTCTTTTAATTTGTCTCTTTAACTCTTTCTTTAAGCCTCTCTCTCAATATAATTTTCTCTCTACAAACTAATCTCCTCCTCTCTAACGTTCTCTCTCAAACTCTTTCTCACCCGCCCTCTTATTTTTTCTCTCTTTCATACAATATATATAACACACTTTCGTTCACTTTCTCTCACACATACTCTTTCTTCTTATATACACACTATTTTTCGCTTCTCCCAATATTTTTCTCTTTAACATATACACTTACTCTCACTATAGCTCGCTCACACTCACTCGATCTCTCTCATTGCTCATTCTCAGTCTCATACACTCACTTTCTCACACATCACACTCACACTCTCATTTTCACACTCACCCACACACGCAATCACACACTCAAACACTTACTCTCTCATTTGCATTATCAAATTTAATCACTTTCTCTAACATATATTATAATATTTATTATTTAATAAGCAAAATGTCATCAATAGAAGTCATGAGTAAATAATATAACAGATTTTGGCAAATTAACAATCATTATTTAATCAGGATCCCGGTAAAATTAGTGGCCTTAAGCTGAAACCCATTTTTCTCAGTGAATCTTACATCATTTCCTTCTGTGTGGGTGGTGGTTCATCTGTACAGTTATTATTTGTTCACACCACAATGTAAACCACGGGTTGTGTAAAGCTGTATATTGATAAATAAAATATGTATCTTTGTTTAAAAGTAATATCAGCTCTATCGTTACTTGAGTGATTTGGTACAACAAATAGATAGAGATCTTGGAGAGGGGTCGATTTAAACCTCTCACCGGGGTGTGAAGAGGGAAAATATAAGTTTTTATTCAAATTAAATATCGAAAACTAAATATCTAAGTAAATATGATAGCCTTTAACGAGTAAGCTTTTAACTGAAAGGGGAGTGGGGGCATTTTATCTTTTCCCAATAAAAAGTATAAAATACATTTTAGTGCAATAATCTGCATCCATCGATGCAACGACCCATTAGTATTATTACAAACAGTTAAGCAAGTTTACTGTAGTTGTTTCATGATTGCGCTAATTACAGTGCTAGCATTATATCTAAAATATCTGCTGGGCTTACTTATTCTCTCTTGCATCAAATTAATTGCATTCGTATCGTTAGTCATTTAATTCCGTACCAAGCTGTCATTTTATAATTTAAAGAACATGGTATTTATATTCGGTTATAACTGTAAATAATAAATACAATACCTTGGTTATTTAATCAATTCTTATTTAAGTAATCATAATTAATGGGTACGTGACTTGATGTTACACTCATTTTCTTAGGATAGGTTTGTCAGTGTCATGGTAGTCAGAATTTGAATTTCAGCTTTGTGTACTGGGAACGATTTTTTTTATAAACGGTTTCTTTTGTTCCCTCCACTGAAACAATGGTACATCTTCTCTAAGTTCAACATACTTCACAAGTGTAATAAAAATTAGAGAAACCGGGAGAATATTAAGATGCAGTAAGAAAATATCTCAAATTAGGATTTGATCATGTGTTAGTTATTAAGATGGGGATTTAGAGAATGCGAGAAATAACATAGTTTTCAAGTTTTATACCAAAACATTTCTTGGATATAAATAATATATATATATATATATTATTAATATATATAAATAATATAAATACAAAAGTACAAGAATTGAGTTCAATTTTATCCTCATGGCGACCGCAACCACTCTTGAATATCTGTCAAAGGTGTCCTGGTATAATGACTTTTTTTGATATTGAAAGTTTGTCTTCTAATGACGCTATGCTTATGGTTGATATTCAAGAACTGTTGATATCAAAATGTGGAAAAAATTAAATAAAATGGTTGTATTGAGGCAATATTTGATTTATTTGTATCAAAAATAAATTATTGCTTAATTACAAACATATAGTTTAATTTATTTTTACATGGTAACCTCAACATTTCTTGAATATCTGTCAAGGGTGGCCTGGATATTAATAATAACTTTTTCTATTAATTTAAAAAGTTTTCCATCTAGTTCTGTTAATAGATATTTATTTAAGAACTATTGATATGACCATGTGAAGAAAATTAAACTTTATATTTGTAATAAATCAATATTTTAATTTTAAAATATTTTGCTAAATCAACACACTGCACGAACACTGGCCTTTTCCTGAATTCCACATCCCCACTTTAAGAGGTATCGATGGTCTCGGGGACAAAAATTGTGTTCAAAACTTGTTAGAGAATGGAAACCGGTGATCTATCCAATTTGGCAGATGTGAAGCACAAAACATTATTAATGAATACATGAAAGTTGATTCATAGGCTGTTCAAAACTTAAATTTCTGTACAAGTCTTATGGTGCGCCCAGTTACTATATATCTTACCTGCTTGAGACAGCAAATTTTTGTATCAGGATCTTACAAGTTATACACAAATGATACAAGTTAGGGCAATACATTTAAATTTGTATAAATAATTGTATATTATTCTGTTTAGTATTTTTTATAATATATTAAACCTGCTTTAAATAAATGCACTGCACAAAATTTATTGTAATTGGTTGGTTGGTGATTTAATTATGGCTTGTTGAAGATAAGCTGGTTTTCTCAAATCCCTTTATGAAAAACATTTTCCCCTAATCTATACAAACAATATGGTTTGTACTTTATCAAACCATTACTTAACTTATTCAATATTACCACTTTCTTAATC
Organism: Timema douglasi; assembly: GCA_901482245.1. Lineage (NCBI taxonomy): Eukaryota > Metazoa > Arthropoda > Insecta > Phasmatodea > Timematidae > Timema > Timema douglasi. Next base: position 307,602 of record CABEEJ010000119.1, read on the forward strand.
CAAAATAATCCTCTTTATTTTCTAGAAGCAATCTACATTATTTAAGACGATTTACAGAGAAGTATAAAGAAATAAAAGTATTTCTTTAAAATATAAAAGTTATCATTATGAATTTATCTATTTTGTCTTCAGAACAAAATGATTGAGAAAAAGGGGGAGGGGGATTTAAGAGTACATATACAAGTATTTGCTTGGCACTATATTATACAATTTACTTCATAAAACCAATACCAAAATATTTATTTTATTGGGTGTACTTTACTTGCACTTTTAGAACACACTGATTATATAACTATGCAACTTTCAATCTATCCTAATACTAATAAAAACACAACATCCAGTCCTCCACATTACTATTTATTATAGTTAATATTCAACAAAACCAGGAATGGAACCCGGGTCGCTTAGTTAAATTATTAAGTACGCAACCGACTTTGTAAATGTTTTTCAAGGATTACAACCCTGACAATATTATAAACGATTACAAAGTGTAGTGTGATTATAGCACCATAGAATTATCAAACACTACTACAAATAGTTTTTTTCATAGAAAATTATAGAATGTCTGTTAGATTTTGTTTCAACTATTCGACTAGTCGATTTTTTAATATTAAATATTGTTACGGCAAGTACAACAAAATCTAGCATATCAAACAAAACAAACAAGTAATCCGATATTAATGTTTATTATATAATGTCTGTTAAATTGACTAATTGTTGTTTTTGTTAACAATGTTAGTAATTTTTATTTGTAAGGGATGTCAGTTTTCAACGCTACAGCTCCTCAAGACCAAGCAGAATATAAATAGAGCTACACCCTTTGCATTTCCAAACCACCATTCATGTTATCAGCAACAAAGACTACCTTTAGTCTACGCTCAATAAAACTGCTATAACCTCTAAACGATTATGTATTTTATATTATTTATAGCTTTTATCAATTAAAGAATTAGTTTAAACGATTTTAACAGTCATTTATTGATATAACTACTACACAATATTAACAAGAACCACTATGTAATTTAATATAATTTTTTTAGAAGTCAAATGCCCTTATTTCATCATTTCATTTACACGGATTGTCAGGCAAAGATTGTAAGGCCATTTAGACCATTATTCTCTAAATTAAACAGAATGGACATCTGCACACTACTGTGTAAGAGAGAAAGAAACTTTCGGGTTACTAAGCCCTCTTGTCTTACACACATTCTTAGCAATATTGCATTTTTACATCATTCGCTAATTTGTATGAACAAAATTATAGATGCATACATACATTTGATAGTTAAGTGAAAAAAATGTGTTATTAAAGGGTTTTACCAGCATAACTAGGTTAGAAACTCGGTATTTGTTTCTTCAAATAGGTTTATATAAGCTAAAATGGATTATGATTGTGTAAGGAAGCGCGTTTTAGAAGGCCTTAGATAGTTCCAGAATACTGTGTATTAGTATTTAGGTGTGATAAAAGACTTTCTAGAAGTGACTCCCTAATAAAGTTCTATAATACCGTTTATCTTACCAAAATACTATCAAAAAGTAGGATTCTGGTACTAAATAAGGTATTCCAAAATGGGTTTCCTACCAAAATCAGAGTATAGTAATGCTTCCCACAATCCAATAAATTACATGATCGTTTGAACGTAAAGCTACAACATAAAGTTTGTCATTCCAACATATTATGTAGGTAGTCAAGTTAGCTACTTTATTTAATTATAGTTATTAAACTTGCATTATAAGATATTATATTTTTCTTATTTTGAAATAAATATACAAGATGTTAATAGCCTACTTGATAAATATGCCTTAGCAAAATGTAAGAAACAAAAGTGATCGTTACATATTTTAAATACATCCAAGATATTACTCGTGTAGGCCCTACACTATTACCCGTAAAACTGAAATATATATCCTTTAATTTAAATATGTATTCAGCCAAATTATATCTTATTTATACTCTATATAATTATGTAATCGGCTTTTTCTGAAAGAAAATTTAAGATTAATAATGATAAAAGACTTAAAAAGCACATAATACTAAGATCTCAAAAGGGTCAGTAAAAAGTATGAAAATGGAAGTTTAATGATGTTTATTGCTAATCTAATAAAAATAAAAAGGTTAAAATGATTAAAGAGGTTTAAATGGTGCTAATTTGAAAAAGGGGGAAGGATAAGAAGAGAAAGTAGTACAACAAATTGTGAAAATAAGGAAAATGATATAAAGGTCAAAAAGTGAAAAATATTAAATTTGTTAAAAATAATCCATTACGACGCAAAGGGTAACTGGTGCGAAGTGCAAAAATGGTAAAAAAGGCAAAACGTGTATAACGTTCAAAAATAAAATTCAATAAATATATAATTATGTAAAAGTGTAAAAAGATGCAAAAAATGTCACAAGCATATAATGGATATAATTGGGAATAAAGATTAAACGGGGTGAAAAAGGTAAAAATTGTAGAAACTTTAAAAAGGACAGAAAGATTAAACTAGATATTCTAATATAATTAAAGGGTTTGTCACAAACAATTATAAAAAGGCCAAAAGGTTTACACGGATCTAGAGGGTAAACTAATATTATTTATACAGCTTGACCTAACACACCAAACCCCAACCCTTTATCCACTCCCATAAGTATCTCCGGTACTTTTGGGGCCAGGGAGCTACCCCTCAGATGGGGATATACCCACGGGCATTACAATTTGAACACCCTCACCCTCACCCAACTCAGCACCCCCAGACGTATCCCCGAAACCACCGGGGAAAAAGAGTTGCCTAAGTTTAACAGTAAACCTTAAATATTTAACCACCCAATAAAAAAAAACTATTTATTAATATATATATATATATATACTGTACTAGTTACTGACACACAACACTGTAAAGCAATATTGATTAAAGTCTTCTTTACGAAAATCCATGGAAAAATATTAATATTTAAAAATACTAAGAAATGTGTCGACCTTTCAACCAAGGTATAATTAATTAGTTAATTAATTTAACACATCATCTTACTACCCATTCGCCCTTCGGGTTATACACTTAAGTACTAATTACGCTAATGGATTAGGAATTGGGAAGGTTAAATTTGGATTAAGTGAGCCCTCATTTGCGTGGAGGAAGAGTGGAAAATCATTTATGAAAAAAATCTACAGTTCACCTGACCGAGATTATAACCTCAATATCCCCGTACTCGTCAGCCTAGCTCTACATGAAACTGGCGTGATAGCCAACTACACAACAGAGGAGGTTAACCAAAGTATAACTCTATGCTATATGGATCTGGCTACTCTTTAGTTTCTGTGTAAATCTTTAAATACTGTTATTTTGAAAGATGATGTTTTGTGAGTGCCAGAAGCTAGCTGGTTTACTACTGAAGAATCATTATTATTGGGACAAGAAAAATTATTAACATTAGATATAATATATATATATACATATTAGATATAATATTCCATTTAAGGTGCTCTTAAATATCACACTTTGTCCACTTAGATATGCCATTGAGTGCAGCTGAGATTAAGTAAATTACCCTCCAAAAATAAGTTTATTTTGGGAGTAGGACGTCACCGAAACTGTCCGAACCGATAATGTAGTCACCAGCCGTTTCACCCATAATTTTATAATGTTAATACTTTTGTTTATCGTTAAATCCTTGAGCTTTCTGAGTTCATCTTTTGCCTATACCTCCTTTTCCAATGGTGTATCTAGGGGTGTTGGTGAATCTGGTGTCAGGTCTGCAAGTGACATCGGTAGTAGGGTGTTTGCTGTGGAGTATGGGAGAGTGGTGGATTAAAAACTATATGTATACCGGGAGACGCAGCCACAACATCACCCTTTCAAAAATCGCACACAAAATACATATCACACATGTCACGTAATTAAGAATTTTCGATTTTTTGGGGGTTTTATTTCAATGGCTCTTATCGTGTAGCAAGGAGTCATTTAATTCAACATAGCCTCTCTTCTCTGCTCCAACGATATTAATTACGTTTTAAATTACATGTCTCGCGCCCATAAAAAAAACTGTGGATCCATTTGATGGTTATATAAGTAGGCCATGCAAAAGTATGAATCAAAAACTCTAGATTATTATAGCCTGTTCTAGGCATTTTGTTACAGGTGAGCGTTAAGAACTGTAATATAGTTGCACCAATGCCTGCTGACGTCTGCGGGTGATGTTAAACGTGTTGGCTGGCTTGGTGGACCTTACATGTTAAATGTTCGACGATTTTAAAATAAAATACACCATTGTCTTTAATTTGTTAACGGAATAACTAATCGATGTTGCCCATTGCTGTATTAACTCTTACATAGAGTAATTTCGATCGGTGACAATATCACACAACTGTTCCTGCCCTTTGGTCTAAGCTGCCATAAGGAGTACGTTTGACCAATATCTGTTGCTACTTGCCTGATAATAGCTATTGCGGCTTGCTGCTTTTGCCTTCCTACACGCTCAAATTTCAAAATAGAAAGGGAGTTCCAAAATGACAGGGCAAAAACACGCATATCTTTCCTTCTATAAGCGCTATTCAGCTTCTTTCGAACTTTGTATTGACTGCCTTTAACCTATCCTCGAATTACTTTTGATCGACGAATGGATCACACAATTTTAATACGAGTCAAGCGTTGACAATATTTACAATCTGCTGTAACTTGACTTCTACAATTATCCATACTAAATGTTTGGAAATACAGCTGGTCAAGTGACGCCCCTATAAATTCACTCACACACACAAACATCCACCACCACCAAATGAACTTTCGCGTGGTCTATTTCTGTCTTGATGTGCCAAACTGTCGCCAAGTGTTTCTCCCGAAGTAGATTCTGGACTATTTCTGTATCGACATGTCTAGCCACCAAACAGTTGCCAGGTCTGACTCATTGATAATGACATCATTATGTTTGCGACATCACTCGTAGACTATTCCTACTAAAACATATCGTGCCGCCAAACCGTTACTTGCGTATAGTCCAAAAATAGATTCAATAAACGTATGGGAGTTCAAGCACCCTCTTGCAAGCACATTAAGGGCCCCCTCAGCAAATGTATTCTACGCCAATTTTTGACTGTAAGATACCTACCTTTTTCAGGTGCGGACAACCAGTCATGAGGCTTGCGTCAAAAGGATCTGTACGTAGTAAGGAAGGCTAAAAGACTGTGAGATGAGCCCGTACATCTTGGACAAGCACCCCTCATTTGTGTTCTCTTTTTTTATCAAAAATGCACCCATTTTTGTTCGGTTTTTCCTCTTTGGTTGATCATGCAGTTCTACTGCTTAGCTCTCTTTCCCTCATGGTCAAACATGCACCCCTTTTGAAAGCTATGATCCCCTTTTGGTCAAACACGCAACATTATTAATCAATTCTGTTCATCCTTTGGTTAAACATGCACCCATTTTGAAAAGTTTTGTTCCCTTTTGATCAAACATGTACCTCTTTTACTCAGTTTGGTTCCCATTTTGGTGGAACACGCGCATATATTGCGCAATTTTGCTCCCCATTTTGGAAAACAAGTAACTCTATTGTGCAATATGTTCATCTTTTGGTCAAACAGGCATCACCATTGAGTAATTTTGATAACCTCCTATTCCTGTCTTGACTTTTTTGTTTGAGTCCAAAAATAGATTCTAATGTCATCTGACCTTTCTCAAAATAAATTCTAGAAATAAATAACTACCAAAATAGTTTTTAACATTTCCCAAAATATATTCCATAAAAAGATGTTTACCAAACTATATTCCAAAAAAGATTATATAAATTGATTCCCAAAATAAATTATGCAAATATGTATAAACCCGAAGTATATTCTGACATCAAAAAAAATTATAGTGGCTGTAAATAGTGTAAGTCATGGTCCATGGTCTGGAGGACCTGAAATTATTTCATCGGTCAAAGGTCAAATTGTGACGTTAACACCCTATCACTACTCCGATATTTAAAATAGTTTTAAATTACAGTTTAACTAACAGAGTTAGCCTATAACAATTTTGGGAAATTGATATTGTGTCAAGTAGTTTCATACAAAATAAAAATAGCGATCGTTAACACCTATAGACAGCTTTCAGTGTGCTGATTTTAAATGATAATTGCATGTTATTAAATCGTAGTTGAAGAGGGTCAATCAGAAGTTCACCCCGTCTTCCCATTGCATTCCCTAAGTGTTTGTTTATAAATATTTCATAAGGCTTTACACTATAATCACAAGTCCAAGTAGGTCAACTTTATTTTATTTCCATCCCATTGAATAGATAATACACAAAGACAATCTTAGAGATATAAGGGAATGCGGGATTAGCTTACCGGTAAATTATTCTCATTCTTGTAAATATGGGTGTTCTGACTTTATTAAATTCAATAAAAAATTGCACAAATTGGGTATACTGACTAGTTTAATTTGGTATAGTGTGTATGATATTATCGCTCCTCTCGATTCTTTTTCAATTAAGAAAGGATGTGGAAGTGCATATAATATAATAAAATTGCTTCAAATATACGAATTATTTTGATTAATTTCCCATTTTATTCCGAAGTGTCTCAGAGCATAGATGTGTGGTCTTAATAATAATAATAATAATATTTAGCACCGCGTATTACTACCCGTTCGGGTTATGAGCTTTGTGGTCTTCATTTGCATTATTTATACAGATGAGATTGTTAGAATAATATGTATCTCAATGCAATAAAATATGTTCGGGGGTGCATTATATTACTGTTTGCCAATCTTTTTATTTCGACTCGAGTGACTCTGGATCAACTCAAAATGTGACAGCTAAATATCTTGGAAGGGTTTAATTTGCGCACCACTGATAATTGACTTTTAACACCAACTGTCGAGAATGTCTGGTTTCCTTAAAACTTTCAAACAAACTTTCTACTGTAGATTTTTCTTCTTTAATTAAATAGAGTTAAAAACAAAATTTCTTCCTTACAGGTGTTTTAAAATATTCACTACAGTAGGCCTATTCTTAAAATAATGTAAATAACGGTTCTCTCTGGCAGGCAGAATGACCCATGGTATATATACAAATAAGAAGTTTAGTTGTGTGTGGAAGAAGATCAAACTCAATACTAATTACTATTAAAAACAAATTCCAAATATCTCATAGACACATCTAACTAAAAAAACTTTTAACAGCTTGGAGAGGCATTCAATTAATTAAAATTTACCTCTTAAGGCACACATTAAAATATCATCTTGGAGCATATATTTTTTTAAAAAATCCATGAGAAAACCACTCTAAATAACATTTAAATTAATCCAATTTTCAAAAATTAGTCAGTAGAGACCCATCCCAAATTGTTTCTAGAGGCGTATAAATCTCAAAAAATAGCACTCTAATTGTATTCTAAGGGCAATCATTTTTTCAAAATTTTTATTAGGGGCCCACACCTAAGAACTTATATTTAAATTATTTAATATAAATAAACTAAAATCATGTGAAAAACCATCTAAAAATATAGCATCTAGAGAAAACAATTTCCGAAAATTTGCCAAGGCACAACCACTTGCAATATTTTTTCAGAGGAAGCTTATCTTTAAAATAATGACCATGTGATAAATAACCACTCAAAAGGCATCCAAATCTAGATATATTTCTGGGGAAATGATTTCAAACTCTCTTTTGGCTTGGGAACAAAGATCCTAAAATCAACCTTTTTTCTTCTTAATATACCCTTCTCCCCTCTAAACAAATAATATTTCACCAACACTGACGATTATTTTAATATATAAAATAAAAATAGTGAATAATGTGAGAAAATATCATGAGCACAATTATAATAAGCAGTGACTACCCTGACAAAACTTTACAACACGCATATCAAAATCACATAAATTTTAGTAGAACCAAACGTATGTTTAGATATTTTGGGATTTCTCTTTAAATTTATAGAACCAAGAATTATTTACAGACCTTCATTTTGATGTTTCGAACCATGTAATATTAGCATCCATAACTATACCATAATTATTATCTTATAATTATTAAGTATAATGGCACTCTATTGATTTCCTTTTGACCTACGACTTACTAGACCTCCAGGATATTCACATTCTACTCCACTAATGGTAACGCATGAGAAAGGTAGGGAAAAATAGAAGGTAAGTGTATATTTTCCAGGAGGGATATTGGTAGATGTTTAGAAATAAATACCCTCCATTCACATGGTCGATATTAAACAATAAACACCCCATGTCAAAAAAAAAAACAAGATCAAGTTAACGTTTAGTCTACGTTGTCATCAATAAGAGCTATTGACTCATTAATACATAAAACAAGGAAAAAGTCCTAGGAAAAAATTAACACACTTCATCTAGAGAAAGGATGTAAATAGAAACTGTGATTAAAATCAGGAGCCTATAAAGATGTTATATGTATATATGGACCCCACTATGGAGGACAACAAATTCCAGGGGGTCCAAAAACTCCCAACCACGACCTTTTCCCCTCCTTGGGCAAAAAGCATCCACAGTGAGCCTTTCCATGGTTTAGAACCCTTACCTCGCAAACTAATCAAAAATATAATACATATTGGTATGATTTGCTTTTTCTCCATAATTTATGGCCATGTTGTCTAAGATGTTAGAATCGTATCTCGTAGAGTCATCGAGGACGGAGAGAACGATCTCGAATATACAGCCACACTAGAAAATATTTTGAAAATCTGATATCAGTGTGATTTTAACATCGCTTTTTCACGATACCCTTAAACATGTCTCAGTCTAAGATTACATTTTTAAGATATTAGTGATTATTTAAAAAATAAACTATATGATATAATTTTGTATCTAATCACTTGATTATAGTTAGTTTAAAAGAGTAAATAAATACAAACAAACTCTTAACTGTGTTCGCGTGTTTGTTTTTTTGTAAAGGTGATTCTAAGTCAAATTTTGTACTACCCTGCTTAAGACGACGTAACTAACTCTTGGGGTCGTCCTGAATATATCCTCAGCTCCATCACGCATACTTACCCTCACATACATCGGATCGGATTATGTGGCATTGACACACACACCACCAGAATAAAATATTGAGAAAAATGACAAGGGCAATAAAATATAGGTTTATCCGTGGCTACCGAAGAGCTCCTCTTTTTCAAAACCCAGTATTCTAATCTCCTTCACTATTATTTATTAGTATTTTGACTGCACTCGCGAGAAAAGATACAGTCGACAAAAATCCACATATGACACACAAAAGAAATGCTTATAAGAGAGAAGGAATATAAAAAAAGGAAAAAAAAAAGTTACTTTGAGAAGCTGGTCATGTTCGCACATAAATCGTGAGCTTTCACGTCTATATGGCTTTCTCCCTCAGAAACCTTTCTAGTGGGACTTGCACACCGTCTAGCGAGCTTCTCGAGAAGTACAGCAGGGTAGCTAGATAGATCACCATCATGTCTATCAAATTTTTTACTAGCAAGTACGAATATCTACTCACGTGGTACAATTTAGGTATTAAAGCACTACCCATTAGGGCTGACTCGTTCTTTTTAGAAAGTGTGACGAATGAGTTAAACTCTGAAACAAGAAAGCTGAAATTCAATTTGAAATTTTTGGTTTAATTAATAACATCCTATCAAAGCTTTTTTTAAATTTTTTATTGTAAAAAATAGAGTTAAGTTTATTAAATGTATAGTAATACACGTGCTAATAGTTTAAAAAATAGAGCAGTCCAGTATATAATATACTAACTGGTGTGCCCGTTATTGACACGGGGAATTTATAATTAGCTTTGTACTTTATTTTTGGAATATAAAAATTAACCAATCCAAACATATCAAAATTATAAATTTTGTTTCGAATTTAAAAAAGGCGATTTGACTAAATAATAATGTAAGCGTTTGGATATCGGGGATAATATAAAAATGTTATATATTTGCCGAAAAACGAATTTAAGATAAGCAAAACAAAAAAATAATTATTGTACCTAAAACATTTTGGAAAAAGAGATCATCGCAGTTAAACATACATTTAAAATTACCAACCATAATTATATTTTCTACCACATGGAGCGTTATTTTTCTAATATAGTGTGCCATGGTTAGGCCCACGATTTTTTTGAACAAATTTTCTAAATTTCACTAATCTTTTATTATTTGTGGTGGTCTTTGTAACTACTTGAAAATATATCAATTTTATGCCACACCAGACAATTATTTTTAGGTTTTCTTTGAAACTTTTACTCCTCTCTTTCCCCCTTTGCCACTACCCCTTCACAAATCACCCTACCAACTTATTCACTGAACTCTGTTTAAAATCAAACTTTCAAAATATTCTGTTTATTTGGGGTTCTCCTTCTACATTTAAGTAAATATTTCAATTTTTGACGCAACGGAAAGTGTTTTACTACATTAGGTTTGGACATTTTTGAAATTTAATGTTTACAACATGTTTTATAACTGCCTGAATATTAAAATGTTTTATTTTCATTTAATACACCATATTTCTCTTAATTTCGAGAGTTTCTTAAGCATCCTGTCAAACTACCCATTTATATTATACGGTGAGATTTAAATTTACAACATTATAATGGTTATTTAGAGGGGTATGATTAACTTTTTCTTGAATTTTGTTTCATACCACACCGGAAAGAAGTTGTTTCAATTAGTTTTTTATATATTAATTCCGTCCTTCTCCATTTCATCAAATTCAACTTTGAACTTTCATTCTAAAGGATTCAATTTATTATCTTAAGTTGTATCTTTACCTGCACTCAAAATTTCAGTGTATTTTTAATATCATCTAAGGAAATATATATTAATGGCCCCCACCCACTGGTTACTCAGATAACCATTTTGAATTTTCCCCTATTTAGATTTTTCCGCCTTTATGGTTCGATCCCTTTCTCTCCCTGCTTGTCAGTCTACATACATGCAAATATTTCAATTTAATAAAATACAAGAAATGTTTCATTCTATCAGTTTTAAAAATTTTGGGAGAAGGGGCCTATTCCTCAATTCAATTCAGATATTAAAATTGAATATAATTTGTGTGTGTATAGGTGTGTGTATTTTGGTTGGCTCTTAAAACTACCGTATAAATTTTAATTGTCTACCACAATGAGACGTTTTTATATAGACACTATAGTTATTTTTATTTTTAGGTCTATGCATCTAACTCAACAAAGATAAATCTCTATACCATATAGAAATAAATTTGTTTCTGTTAGTTTAGCTATTTTAAATATGGGTTCCCATCTTTCATAAATGTTCCACACCCATATTTTGAAATTCCAAACTTTTCTAATTTCATTTTAAAAAAGTAGTTTTTTATTTAACAATTTGCAAAATATACATTTTTTTCGCACTGAAAAATACATTTTCTTTTAGTTTTGGATGCATTTTAGGCTTACCATTTTGGTTCCCACATCCACAATTTGAAAATGTAATACTCAATTATTTGACTGATATGGTTATTTTACGTTCCTGCTTAATATAAATTTTTACCACGCCAAAAATAATGTTTTCCATTAGTTGTATCAATTTTGAGATCTTACATTTCGTTGTCTTCAATTTTGAAATTACATTTTTAATAAACTATTCCGTTATCCGAAAAAATATATTTATTTACTTGCTCAATTTTAATTTTAATCCACACCGTGTAATTTTGATATATTTTGATTTGAAAAATTTTGAGCTTGTCTCATTTCTTAAAACCAATTTTTAAATTTCAAATTTTCAATTTTCGTAATTTTTTTATGTTGATGTTCATCCTAAAAGATTGCACGTATAAAAACCTTCTCCAACACTTTTAAATGTAACTTATATTATTTTATTAATTCAAGAAAATCCTAGCCAATTTTAACAAACAAATATTTGTGTACAACTCGAACAAGTAGTAAGACGTGCTGATTATGTATATAATGCTTGCTTAGCAAATATGTATTCTTATATTATTTTTGAGATTTATTTCTAAAATCAAATGTAATAATTTATGTTATTTTTGTTTAGTCCACAGCACTATACTATACACCTCATATACCTGTCGTGAGCTTACATTTGAGTTTATGTGGATTTTATCTAATTTATTATTTACTAGTACTGGCAACAATGTCTTCCAAAACATATCTTAATTTAAAATATAAAATAACTTAAATACTTTTTAATCTATCTCAAAAATTCCTATTTCCTACAATAGTAGAGAACGTTTTTATCTAATTTGGAGGTCTCTTTACCAAATTCCAATTTTTTCACTCACCCATAACCGGTTGATAGTTTTAGTTTTGGTGAACTCCATTCATGACCATTTCCCTGACATCTATTGTGAAATTTAAGAATTCAATCTTGACTGGCTATTTGGGTTCAATCCTTTATATTTAATAAAATAATTAAATTTTCTATTGTTAATATATTTTCTTTTATAGTTTTGGAAATGGTTAGTAGAGCTTCTTCCCATTTTAGGGTTCTTCTTCCGTTTGAAACTTAAGAATGTTAAGACCTTCAATGCTATTTGGAGTGGTCCCAACACCTTCCTGACAAATTTAATTTCTTCTACCACACTGATAAGTAGTTTATTATCTTACTATTTGCAATTTTGAAAACTCCTATTTTACCATCCCCCACTTACAAAGATTAAATAATTAACAACAATTTTATAATTTTGAGTATTCCTTCTACATTCCTGGCAAATTATTATATACAAAACATAACATTCTTAATGTATGAACTTTAATGTTTTGAAATCCAGAGTATTTTAGCGTGATTATTGTAAAATAAACAGTCACTTCTACTATCGTTCCTTGATTAAATCTTTCTTTCCTATCACTATTTTTAGACATTGGGCATGCATAATTTGATCAAAGAAATTAAAAATAATTTTGTTATTTTTGTTCACATTTTTTATACATTATTCTTGTCCTCAAACGATTGTAAAGAAAAGTTTTTTTTCTATGTTTAATTTGTTTTTTATTTTCATTCAACAAATAATATGGAATTAATTATTTTAAAATATGTTTTAATTAAACTTTATCGTAGTTAAAAAATGTACAAAAAGCGTCAACCATTAAATTAAGAAAGATTAGTTTCCTCTGCATAAATAACATTCGTACATCATTGTTAAGTAGGATTCCTTCATAAGACAAGTGTCAAACTAAAGTTCTAACATCCTACAACACGTAGCGACATGATCGAGCTGAAACTGTCAAACGTGGATATTTTAATATTGTCAAGTCACCTTTCCTTCACCCCCTTTTCTTTACATTCGTGGAAAAGCTACTTGCTTGTCTCACTAACTAAAATTTTTATTTGACAGGATTAAAAGTTTCATTTATACATTTTACTTAAACATTTACATTGTTGCCAGTACTAGTAAATAATAAATTAGATAAAATCCACATAAACACAAATGTAAGCTCACGACAGGTATATGAGGTGTATAGTATAGTGCTGTGGACTAAACAAAAATAACATAAATTATTACATTTGATTTTAGAAATAAATCTCAAAAGAATATAAAAATACATATTTGCTAAGCAAGCATTATATACATAATCACCACGTCTTACTACTTGTTCGAGTTATACACAAATATTTTTTGTTAAAATTGGCTAGGTTTTTCTTGAATTAATTATTTCTCACTTTTAGTTAACATTTGTATATATTTTATTGATTACACAGGCCTGGGATGAAAAACATACAAGGGAATTGATATCTGAACTTTGTGAATTTTTTGGTGCTGATTAAAAAAATTAAAAATTTATATCTCGTCACGTTTTCTTGAAAAATTCAATTTTACTTATATTTTTATAAAAAATTACCGTAAAAAAATTTTCTGCGTTGAATTTCTTCCCTCCCTGCCTGGCCATCATTCTACCGTAGTAAAACCTACAAAATACCCCTCTGTGACACATCTCCGTCACCATCCCTCCATCTTCGTCGCAACCACACTCTACCAACAGCGTTGCGCGAATCCTTATCTCAGTCAGCGTCAGTCAGCGTATAAACCGAACGGGTACTAAGACGCGGTGCTAAATATTATTACTTATCTCAGTTCTTTATCTTGAATCGCTGACCTCGCAAGAAGTAAGATAAAAGACGTGGATATTTTGAAGTTCGCCTCGATTTTTCTTTCATGTGTAGTGTCGTGCGTGCGCTTATACAGTGACAAGTGGAAACTTCATTACAGAAAAAAAATTAACGGTTGCTTTTCTCTGAGCGTTTCATGAAACATGGCTTCGCGTTCGAGACGTTGTGAAAATTTTCCAGATGACTATTGTTACATATGCGGCAAATATACTGTTTTTAAAAATTGCATGATGAGCATTACAGGCTATGTAAGACAACTTTATCTTGCATTTTTTGGCATGAAACCCGGATACCAGGACAAATCGTGGGCTCCTCATAAATTGTGTGTACAGTGTATCAATGATTTAAGCTTATGGCTTAAAGGAAAGAAGATTGCTTTAAGATTTGGAATTGATATGACATGGAGGGAGATGAATAACATCTTTGATGATTGTTACTTTTTTTCCTGCTAAGTCCGTGGGTATAACCGCAAAAATCAAAAGCTAATCTCTTATCCTGATAACATTCCATCGGCCATACGTCCCATTCTTCATGGACCTAATGTGCCAGTGCCTTTGCTTCTAACTGAATTGCCAGTCACTTTTTCAGATTCTCTTCATCCAGAAGTTCAAGGCTCCGATACCGAATATAAGCCTTCTGGAGGCAATTCACCTCAGCCCTTCTCTCAGGTTGAACTTAATGATCTGACTAGAGATCTGGGCCTTTAGAAAGCGGCAGCTGAATTGTTGGGCTCCAGATTGAAAGTAAATAACTTAATGGCCAAAGGAACCTCTTTTTATTGGTACAGGAATCGAAAAAAGTATTTTTTTAAGTACTTTGAGGAAAAGGAAAACCTGGTTTATTGTTATGATGTTCCCGGATTGATGAGCAAATTTAATATCACATACGGTAAAGATGAATGGAGGCTGTTTATAGATTCATCGAAAAGGAACCTTAAAGTTGTCCTTCTTCATCATGGAAACCAGTATACATCTGTACCAGTTGGACACTCGGTGAATTTAAAAGCACGCTATGAAAACCTGGCACTTGTCCTTAACAAAATAAAATATGCCGACCATGGTTGGACCATTTTCGGTGATTTAAAAGTTATCTTCATGCTTCTTGGTCAACAAGGCGGATATACAAAGTTCCCATGTTTCATTTGTGAGTGGGACAGCCGTGATAAGACTCAACGTTGGGTCAAAAAAGAATGGCCGGAAAGACAAAATCTTGAACCAGGCACCAAAAATGTGATTCGGGATAGTTTAGTTGATCCATAAAAAGTATTTTTACCCCCTCTGCATATAAAATTAGGTGTAATGAAGCAGTCTTTTAAGGCTATTCCAAAAGATGGCGATTGTTTCAAATACCTGTGAAAAATGTTTCCAGGTTCATCCGTAGCCAAGTTAAAAGAGGGAATCTTTGTTAATCCAGATATCCGCAAGCTTATTAAGGATAAAGAATTTGAGACTAGCATGACAACAAAGGAAAAATAAACTTGGGCTGCCTTCAAAGATGTCGTCAGTAAATTTCTAGGTAATTACAAGGAACCCGACTATAAAGCAATTGTTATGAATATGCTGGACAAATTTCAAGCGTTAAGTTGATCCATGAGCCTGTCAAAATACATTTCCTTCACTCACATGTGGAATTTTTCCCAGAAAATTTAGGATCAGTCAGCGAAGAACAGTGTGAAAGGTTCCACCAAACCATCAAAGATATGGAGCGCAAATATCAAGGAAGATGGGACAAGAATATGCTCGCCGACTACTGTTGGATGTTAACACGAGATAGTCCTGAGATTGAACATAAAAGAAGAACGTCAAAAAGAATTTCAAAGGAATAAGAGTACGTACTTAAATAGAAACTTTTTTTGTTTGGTTTTGATTTTTGCTCAGTTTAAAATTTGTTTCAAACTTTCATGTCCACATACATAATATTTTCTCCTCTTGGTCAATCGTCTATTTTATGCAAGTTACCTTAATAAAAACAAATTAAAATAGCATGTTGGTGATTTTCTTCTAGAAACTGAACCATGATTTGATGTAAAAAGTTTAAACTCAAGGGAACTTTTTGTTTTTGTTTCAATCATAGCGATCTGACAACAGTTGTTTTCATCCATTTAAACCTATAAAAATTAATCGATTGCTAAAAAATCAATTTGCCTCACCAAGAATCGATTATTTTACATAGATTTAATTGGATAAAAACCACTATTGTCAGATATTACATGAAAAATTGTTCGAGATAATTCCTTTTCAAATAGGGTTTTAGCAAAAATATTGATATTAATTTTACAAAAAATTCTGACGTAATGGAAAAAAATGGAGGTCATTTTCGAAATCAGCACACCAAATAACATAAAGCGCAGCGAAAACTTCTCTTCTATTTTTCAAAAACTTCAATTTCGCAGGCCTGTATTGAATGGGAAGAAATAAAAGTGATAGGAAGTGTCATGACTCAAAACGCAAAAGAACAGGAGTGGCTTACAAGCGATAAAACCTTAACTCGCGAAACGACAAGAAGCTATGAGGAATGATTTTTCTGTATTGATAGATTAAGAATAGTTTATAAGTTTAGTACATTAGAATGATTTTTTCTTTAACACTTCAACAAATTTAATTTATGGCAATTAAATTATTCAAACTATTGACATTCTTTTTCATAAAAAATATACATAACTTCTAAAGTTATTTATTATTCATAACCCTTCTTCAATTATTTTTTTTGGCCTTGATAGAACCATAAATATAAAACACAAGGTATATGTTTTTTAAACAATAATCATGTCATTAAGAATTCAGAAATATCCAAAGTTAAAAATAATTAATAATATTTTTTTTATATAAATGTGGCAATATGTTTAGTTTCCGCTGATTGAATATGGCAATATTCTATTTGTAGCAACACACTATGAGATAAACTTAGATAATTAGAAAGAAGGTTTGTGCATTTTATCAAATAATTAAAAAATTAATTATAAATTATTTTTATCAAACCTTTTTCAAAATTTGACACATAGTTTCTATACGCCTAGCATGTAGTTGCAATCCATGTCCTGGGTTAGGCCTAATCCCAGATAAAAAACTGTATACTATTTATATAGATTAGTGTTCAAAACATTACAAAGAATTTAGCTCCTCTTATTGAATTATGTCCGATTTATTATAGGTTGTTGTTGGTGAAAACATACAGTTTAGGACAAAACTACGAAAAATATTACCAGAATATCACTATAAATATTTCAAAGACCGCATTTTTTTTAAAATTAATCAAATAACTTGCTTGGAGCTTCAAAAAAACTGGTATGATACACCAAACATATGTTCTCTTTCTTTTATATAAGAAAAGAGGCATTTATTATAATCTCGAATTTTGTGAAACAAAATCATATATAGTGTTGAAGAAATAATTCACCAAAAATCATAAATAATATAATATATACTGTTATAGTAATATTTAGAAAAGATAATCATCTCTTTTAACCTAAAAGCATAACAAACTATTTCGGTCTTCCAATATATGTATGTATATATATTTATATTTAATTATAGCTCCAAAACTATTGGTTTTATAAAAATAAATACATTTCATTAAAAATATTTTGTTTAATAGTACCAAATCTGTACAATAATAAGTCAATTAGTATCTGAAATATTTGAGGAAACTTGATCAAAATTGATTTCCGCTTATGTAAAGTAGATACCCTCACAGTTATTTTCATTTAAATGTGAGTAATTCTATCTTTTTGTGGAATTAACCATTGCATAGATACAAAAATTAATCAAAATATTTAGAACAGATTTCAATGAGATCAGTCTTTTATCTTTATGCCCTTCCACAAATACCTTATTTTAGGGTACAATATCTAGTTCCAAAATTCTCCTCCTTTGGGGAACCTCATGAAAACCCTAATTACCAAGTTTTACACCAATTGATAAAATGGTATTCAGATATAGGCCGAGATACAGACAGACGGCATTGCAAATAACCTCTTTTCCAGTTTCATGGGTTAAGGAACGTCGAAATCTATCAACATATCACGTCTGATTTTTTTTAACAATCATAATACTGCTTACTCTGAGGGGTTGACACAATTAATAAGGTAAACTAAACTTGTTAAAAACGAATCTAATGCTTGTAGAAATGATTATTCATTCCTTTTACTCTGAAAGATTACGTTGATGGTCTACACTGTGCTGCCGCTTATAGGTTAGAGCCATTTTGTATCTGATAGTGAAGTTTAGAAGACGAAAGATTGAAAGGATAATTTAAGTTACAGTTGTATCTATTATCACAGCCAAGGGTTCAAGTTTAGATTCCCATTTACAAACGTCATTTTTAAGTTTACTAATATTAAATATAATATAAGAGTGGTTGTGCTTAAGTTTTAAACCTATACAAAAGTTTAAAGATATTAAATTATATTACATTGTTTAACTATTATTTAGCTATATGTTTGTGTACTTTACACAGTACTGTTCATAATAGTGGAGATAACGGTGTGAAAAATAAAATTATCATATTTCATGTTCTGCTCTAAAATATAGCATAAAGCATCGAAATTAAATTATTTATTTGACATTCATTTTATAGAGGGGCAAACCAAACAAACACAACCGAAAATTAATCTAATTTTATGTATAGCTTAGTTTTGACATAATTATTACTGGCTTGAATCTTAATAATACACTACCTTGTTAAATGATACTCCCATTATGGTCGCATAGAATATAAACAGTTAAAAATTTGAGTGAAAATTATTGATCATTTGTTTTATTTAATAATAATTGTTGATATTATTATATCGAAGTATATTTAAACAGATTATCTTTAAACCAAATATATTTGAAATAAATATTTAGATATTATTATATCGCTAAAAATTTTAACCGATCATATATAGGCAAATCAACTTTAAAATGGTTAGGTAAAATTAGTTGGGTTAGTTAAAATATTTGGAAATCATATTAAGATATAATATAAAATCACAATTTAATATCGATACTAAAGTACCGGCTTTTATAAAAATAAATTTATTGTTGAGTATATTTTGATCTTTTTTTAACACAACTTTCATAATATATACTTTGATTTCAACGCGTTTCTTTATGTAGCAACTTTACATGTTATATGGATTTTTTTTACATTGTGTAGCTTTGCTTAAAATAACATTTACTTAAAACATGAAACCAGTTAACAAAAACTGTGAAATCCAAATAGTTTATATTTTCCAAAAGGTTTTTTCAAACGCGGATGGTAAAATTAATAATTCCTGTGCGAAGAATGTGAAGTTTGGCAAGTTTATCGTATATACAATAAATATATATATATTAGCAACAAACATTAAAAATATAATTTCTCAAAATATTATCATTTTAAAAATATGTTTTTGTATAGATATGCTATAAAATAAATTGTGGCTTAAAATATTACTATTGATACATTTTTAGAATGTTGCTACTTTGTCAGGTAATTTTTCCGAAGACAAAGAACCCTTTTATTCTTTTGAATGCAGGCCTAATGAAGATCAATTACCAAACCCACAGGTGTCTTGATAGGTTACTATGTGTGCTTATTTTTATTTCATGATCAAACTATCAAGCTATCCGGTGGCTACAGACCTACCTCACATCACTTCATTTTCCTTTTAAACAGAAAAAATCCCAACATTTTAATTTAATAAAACACAAGATTTTTCCTTTATTTTTAGAACACCTAAAGTAAAATCATATTATATCATTTTAATGATTTTAAAAACAATTTACTGTCTTAGTTTGCATTCTTTGATAATCTATAGCATGCGAGAATGACGTAATCCTGATAACTCATACTGTGATTTGTTCTGAATCAGCAGTTGCGTACGCGATCTAGGTAATGTTTTCAAATCATAGATTGTTTTGCCAATTAGCGAGTATTGACAAAACCAGTAACTTAGGGAAAAGAGCCCTCCGTTAATGATATATAACAGCGAGTGTTTAGATATTTTACAGAAAGTTGGGAGGGGGGCTGAAAAGGATGCCAGTTGTTAAGGGACTACTTCGAAGTGCTCCACATACTTACCTACCAAATAACAGCAACTTTTGGGGAGAATATTCTACAGCTTGAGTCACTGTTCAGTACGCAGGTGGGTGCACCAAAACATCTTGAAAATCCGAGTTAAACAACAACTGCGCAACACCAGGTGGCCGTGTGTTCGAGACCAGTTGGTTTTATTACACCGAAGATGTGTTAGGGTGCGGAACTGCTGTGTAAGGACATTGAATGAGGACATATTTTTAAGCTCTGTCAAATCTTTTTAAAACCCACATCACATTTATCTACTCATATAAGAATTAATCTATTTCAATAAACAAGATTAAAATAAACCCCACCATTATTTGCCACTGCCTATCCATCCCAATAAGCCATCCTGACACGTTGGCCCATGGGTTTAGGTAGTAGCGACATTATCATGATTAGGCTCAATACTACAGGCACTGAAAAGTTTCCCTGGATACAAGATGAGCCAGGATAACTCAGTGGTTGAGTACGTTAAAGCAAAAGCCCAGGATTGGACTTTCGTGGTAAGTTTTTTTCTTTTTCACTGTGTGTCACTAACCAATCAGGTTACATGAATAAGATCAAGTACAGCAAACTTAATAGGGATGAGGAAGGTTAAATGTTGGTTAGGTGTTTGGTTTCCCCTGTTGCCGACACCTCCCCACTTGCCAACAATTACATTGACAAGATGGGGAAGTTCTGGCTGATTTGATATGCGAGTTACAGGTTGTTTTCACAGACCCTTATCCTCGTTGCATGAGCTTTAAATACATATGACTTGGTACCAATAAATTGTTTGTACAAAGTACACGGTTTGAATTGTTTTGTAACACGACTCAGGACGTTCCCACCTGACAAAAGCGTCAAGCAAGGCCGCCTGCGAAAGGGCTGGATTTCTTTGCGAGTTACAGGCAGCATACGCTAACCCTTATACTCATGGAGTGAGGGTGAAAAAAAAATGAAAAAAAGGTGAATTGTGAAGTTGTGAAGTTGTGAAGAAGTGATTCCTGAAAAGTAATTACATGTTTGATTAATAAATATACACTTTTTGAAGTATGAAAATGTGAAAGTGAAGTTGTGAGTGAATTTGTTTCTACTCCAATCTCGGGCGTTTGTAAGTTCTTCGCTCATTTACATCGTAGTCCCCTAGTGCACTTATGATGGGATTCTCGTGGTTAGCTGATTTTCCGTAGAATTTAATTCTGAACTCTTGAAAGAGCTCAGTGAGTAGCTTGTTCCGGGTCATGGCGTGGAGATGATCGATCCTTGTGCGTAAGTCCACTCCAGTTATTGTTCTGAGAATTCGATTTAGTACTGTATGTAGTTTGTTGCGGTGCGTCTTGGCTGCGTACCCCCACGCTACACAGCCGTAGAGTAAGATTGGTTGTATAACGGCTTTGAATATTGTAAGCTTCGCTCGTTGAGTCAGTCGGGTTCCCTTCAGCAAAGGGTAGAGTTGAATATACACTGCCATCGCTTTCCTGGTGGTTTCAGTTACATGCTTCGCCCATGTTAGTTTATTGTCAATATGGATTCCTAGGTATTCAGTATCAGATTTGAACGGTATCTCCTCTTCGTAAAGTGTAAACTTGGCCGGTGGTACTTGCCTTTTCCTGGCTACGACCAGTGCGGTAGATTTTGCCGCATTGACTTTAATCCTCCACTTTGAGAGCCAAGATTCAAACGTTTTCAGGTATCGTTGTAACGCCAACGACGCGTAGTTTATATTCTTTTGTCTAGTGTAAATCAGAGTGTCATCAGCGAACAGGCTTACAGTCATATTTGTTTTGGTTGGGACGTCAGCCACGTAGATATTGTAGAGAAAGGGGGCCAGCACCGATCCTTGCGGGACTCCCGCCTCAGCTTGAACTTTCCCCGACAGTGCGCCCTCGACAGAGACTTGGAAATTCCTATCGCGCAGGTAGCTGTATATTAAGTGAACAACACCCTGAGGAAAATTGAGGGTTATCAGCTTTTGTATGAGACCGAGATGCCACACCCTGTCAAAGGCCTTTTCAATGTCCAGGAAGGTTGCTAATAGATATTGTCGATTATTAAAGCTGTCAGTGGCGTCCTCGACGAAATTTAGTATTGGGTGGATAGTTGAGTGGTCTTTTTTAAATCCAAATTGACAGTCCGGTATTATTCCGTGTTGATCTGAGTGTCTTTTTAGTCTCTTGAGAATTATTGTTTCAAATAACTTGCCTGTAGTACTTAGTAAGCTTATGGGACGCCTGTTCTGCGGAAAGATGGGGTTCTTGCCCGGCTTTGGTATCGAAACCACCTTGGCTTCTTTCCAGGCAATTGGGAAGTAAACTATGCTGAGGGCAGCATTAAAGATCTGTGTGAGATGAGATATCGCTACTTCAGGCATGTTCTTTATCAACTCACTCCGTATTCCGTCAAGTCCGGGTGCCTTGTTTAGTTTCAGGAGTTTTATTGCGGTTATGAGTTCCTGTTCCGTGACGGGGGATGGCAGGTCTGTTATTGGTCTTTGGATAAAGTTATAAACTGTTCTTGTGACATCTCTGTTGAAATTCCGGTCGTATATTGGATTGGGTTTGAACTGGTCCTCCAATGATAGTGCTATTGCGTTCGCTTTATCTGTATTGGTGAAGGCCATCCCCCGTTGCCCGTGGATGGCCGGCGTGCTTGGTTTTTTTGAGATCCCTTTGAGAACTTTTGTTAATTTCCAAGTTCCCTGCATGTTGACGGCAGTCTCGGTAACAAAAGTATTAAAGTTTGTGTTCCTTATCAGGTTTACAGTTCTTCTTACAATTGCCTTCAGTCGATTGTATCTAACCCGTTCTGTGGGAGTTCTCAATCTCTGCCAGTCCCTTCTTGCCTGCCTCTTTTGGGCTAGCAAATAGTTAAGTTCCGGGTGGCCGATAGTATAATTTTGGGGTTTTTGTGTTTGCGTGGTGTTTAGCTTGTAGGTTTCATTCAGTGTCGTGGTGAAAATGTCAATGGCCACGTCAATGTCCTGCTCCGTATTTAGGTCTAAGTTCCTTGGTATGGCTTCTTGGAGGTCTGTTGAGTATTTTCCCCAGTTGGTTGTGGATATTTTCGGCCTTCGCCAGTTGATTTGGTGGTCTAAGTCGACTTCCCATTCGCACAGGATTGGATTGTGGTCCGAATCGAGCTCTTGGAGAACTGTTAATGTGTCCGGCCTTATTTTTAAGTTGGTTAGTATAATATCTAGTATATCTGGTCTATTGAGATAGTTTGCAGGGTAGTATGTGGGAGTGTCTGGCGCCAGCACGTTGTAATCAGTCTCGCTTGCATGGTCCTCCAGGATCCGTCCATTTCTGTTTGTTAACCTACTGTTCCATATCTTGTTTTTGCTATTTAGATCGCCTCCAATGAAGTAGTTGTCAGATGACGTGACAATTTCTAAGTCCTGCTTCAGGAGTATTTTGGACGGCGGGTTGT
Source organism: Timema douglasi (assembly GCA_901482245.1). NCBI lineage: Eukaryota > Metazoa > Arthropoda > Insecta > Phasmatodea > Timematidae > Timema > Timema douglasi. Next base: position 331,084 of record CABEEJ010000119.1, read on the forward strand.
ATGCCGCCACAAAATTTATGTAACCAGATCTGGTGTTCAATGTTATTGTCGTGGCCTCAAGGTTTTCTGTATCATCGATAGCTGGTCTGTAGTGTGGTAGATGCTCTTTGACTAGGATAGCTGTCCCACCTCCCCTAGCATGCTGTCTGTCCGTACGATACACATTGTAGCTTGTAATGTTAAGTCGTTTGTCTGGTTTTAGGTTTGTTTCGCATATGAGCGCCAGGTCGACCCCATATATGCTTAGCAGGTCTTCGAGTTCATGCTTTTGTTGCATCAGTCCATTTGCATTCCAAATGAGGATCCTGAGCTGGTTAGTTACTTTATTCACCATTGTCATTAAAGTAGAAGTCGGTGGCCGCTTCGATGATGATCATGAGTTTGGTCGTCTTGTCCTCTGCGTGTTTGATTCTGAGCAAGTAGGGTTTGAAGTGTTTAATCAGACCACAAATGTTCATTTCTTTGAATATGGATATAATTTCTTTGAATTCAAACGGGGTGGATGAAGTGGATTGTTCCGGCTCCTTTGTCAATTGTGTGGTGATCCTTTTGTTCATTAGTGTATCTCTGTATGACCTTGGTGTTGCGTTAAGGTTGGTAGTCGGTACCGATTTACTGGGCAGGGGAGGGAAGGAGATCCCAGATACAGTATCCGTTCGCGCCAAAGTAAGTAGTTTGTCTTGTTTCTGTTGTCTTTGTTCAATCTTTCTTTCTACCATCTTCAAGTATTCTGGGCATTTGGAGTAATTGGCTGTATGCCTGCCCCCACAGTTTACACAGTTTGCAGTCGTAGTGTTGTCTTTCTTCTGACAATCCGAGGTCAAGTGGGGTAGTAGACATTTGACACATCTCGGGTTGTTTGCGCAGTTGTTCTTGGTATGGCCAAACTTCTGGCACCTGTGGAACTGTAGTATGTGGTTTTGTGTCTGAACGTAATGTTCAACCTTAACCCTGGTATTGTTTATGGCAGTCTCTTGGAATATTTTGTAGTTCTTGTCTGTCCTCGCCAGTGTACAGACAAAGATTGGAAGTAGCTTTATGTTATCCTGTGAGTTGTGTTCTGTCTCTGTCTTTGCGGTAAATTGTCGTACGTCAGTTGTTGTATAGCCTAGCGCCAGTATCTCCTCTTTTATGTCTTCTACCGGCATGTTTAGTGGTAGTCCCTTAATTACAACCTTGAGGGGTTTGTCGCGTGGCAGAGTATAGGTGTGGTACTCCTGTCTCGATTTTTTGAGAAGGGCTTGTAGTCCTTTAAAGTCTTCAAGAGTGGTCGTGTGAGGTTAGGTGTACCTGCATTTGCATGGAAATAAATGAGGAAACCATTGAGAAAATATCACCTTTTGTAGAGCCAATAGAGATTCGAACACTGATATCATCTGTATTCTAGTACATTTATTCATTTATATGCGATGGATAATGTATTTTGAATTTAATTAACTAATCAAAACTTTCTAGATATTTATATTATGTAACAGGAATGTACAGTTTTATCAAATGTTTTGTGTAATTTAAAGCATTGAAAATAAAACATTTACAAACCAAACACCCTAACTTCATTCATACTTACATTTATAGTGAATGCAGTGTGGCAACAGCGCTAAAACTTTAGTGGTGGTAACGTTTTGTGTGAAAAGGACGTGTGTACGAAAATTAAGTAATATTTTGCAAAGAGAATAGATGAGTAAATAACCGTTTTATAACCACAACCACGCTAGGATTTAGCGTATTTGAAGGAATGGCATTTATTCTCCCCTTAAAGATTAAAAATGTTGATCTTGACCAATTAATTATTCTTGAAATTATATCGATATACAAATTGTTCCTTAGTGAATTCTCTTGCTTAATAGCTAAGTATACAATTTCTAGACCTAAAAAAAAACCTAATAGAAATTACTAAATAATGTATTTATAGCCCAAATATATACATTCATATTTTACTTCTCTCTCAAAGCTCATTTAATCTCATCATGGTGAAGAACAGACATGTACAACCCGCAGCCCGCGGGCTGCATCCAGCGCTTTATTTCTCTTTTTGCGGCTTGTGAGAGGGATAAGGAGAAAAGATTTTAAGAGTCTAGATTGAATAAACGTATTTTAGGAAATCCGCCTTGTACATCAAACTAGATTGTTTTATATCACCCGTTGATTTATTATGGATTCAATTATTTTACATAATCGACATAACAAAATAAATAACAAAAAGATTGCTGCAATATCAAGGTTATGTAATGATAACGGTATTGGGGGACTTATGTCTGCGCTTGCGTGAGATGTAGCAACAATTCCCGTAATGTTGGTTCAGTCAGTCAGATGACGGTTGACGCCGATATGCGTGTTATTGTTAGTTATTGTAGACACGTCCAGCTTGATGCGAGTTATTTATTTTGTGACATTTTAGAACGATGTATGTAAGAAAGCGTAAAGCTACTGACGAGCGCCGTGTGTTTCAATATACATGGGGTGAGAGTTAATTTTGTGTTAATTTGCTGGCAAATACAATTAGTGGACTGAAAAAATGAGAAAGGATAAGTTTAAAGAATTGCAACAAGCAAAAAAATACTCTCCAAAATCTGATTGGCGACTAAGAAATTGAAGTAAAAGCAAGGTTTGTTGTTTCTGAAATTTTAGTAAAAAAAATTGAAGACATTCAAACCTGTAGAGCTAGATAGATAATGTCTGGACAACTTAGCAAATCTGGCTTTCCAAGATAAAACAAAGTATTATTTCAAGAATTAGTCTAATCCAGAAAATCAGAGGAAATGGCACCAGACATTGAAAAAGCACTGACAATGGGCTTCCCCTGTTGCCGTTACCTCCTCACTTGCAAATAGATACCTTGGCAAGATGGGGAAGCTTTGGCTGATTTGATATGCGAGTTACAGGATATTTTCATAGACCCTTATCCTCGTTGCATGAGCTTTGATATTAAATGACTTGGTACCAATGAATTATTTGTACAAGTACACGGTTTGCATTATTTGTCGCCCGACTCAGGATATCCACCTTGACAGAAGCGTCAAGCTAGGTCACCTGCGAAAGGGCTGTATTATTTTGCGAGTTTCAGGCCGCATACGCTAGCCCTTCTCCTCATGATGTGAGGGTGAATTTGTGAATTGATGAACATTATATCTAGTGACTGATGGAGTTTATTGATTGTGAATTTGTGAATGATTACCTGAAAAAGAATTACATGTTTGATTAGTCAAATATACACTTGATGAAGGATGAAATGTGAAAGTGAAGTTGTGAGTGGATCTGTTGCTACTCCAATCTCGGACGTTTGTAGGACCTTCCTTCATGTAGGTCATAGTTTCCCAGTGATCTCATTATAGGGTTTACATGTGCTGCACTTTGAATGTAGAATTTGTCTCTTCTCTCCTTGAAAATTTCTATCAGTGTCTTTCTGTTTGTCAAGTTGTGAAGGTTATCTGTCCTTGTTCCTCTATCTACCCCGGTTATCACCCTTAGGATCATATTTTGTGTTGTCTGTAGTTTGGTAACGTACGTCTTCGCTGCGTATCCCCATCCTACGCAGCCGTAGAGCATAATTGGCTGTATAACACTCTTGTATATTATGAGTTTGGTTTGTTGGCCTAGTTGTTGTCCTTTTAGATATTGGGTATAGTTGTATAAATACTGCCATCGATTTTTTGTTGGTTTGTGAAAAAGCACTGAGAAAAAAAAATAATTTAAACACTTTTCATTGGCCATGGATGAAGTCACAGATATCACAGAAACAGAACAGCTTTCAATTTCTATCCCTGTTATTTATATAAATTTTAACATATCATAGGAATCGATGGTGTTAATTCCTAAGAATGATAATTCAGAGACATTCATTGTTAAGTGAAAAAAAAATCTAGAAAAGTATAATTTGAACCTAAATTGTTATATGGTATTTCAACAGATGGTGCGCCAATCATTGTGGGAAAGAAACAAGGTGTTGTGAACTATAGAGAAGAACATTGCCAATGATGACATCACATGCCATTGTAATCTACACTAAGGAAAACTTTGTGCAAATTACCTTAATATGGAGCACGTGATGAAAGTATTAATCAAAGTAATATTTTTTCTACATTTCAGATGACCCACTCATTGTCATATCAAAGATTTCTTGTCGGTATGACGATGTTGTTTATTTTACACAAGTTCGTTGGCTTAGTGCTGAAAACATGGAAAGAGTGTATGATCTACGTCAATAGATAATTATCTTTTTAAATACTTGTGATGAGAATCTTAAAACCGAATTATAGAGCAATGATTGGGTGTATGATTTAGCTCTTTTATTTGACATGACCCAAAATTCTAACGAGCTAAATACCAAGCTTCAAGGAGGGGAAATATATATACATAACTTAATATAACAACTCAACACAGTCGTTTGAGATAAAATTTACTATATTGGAGTCACAACTTAAATCTATATGAATCTGGTTCTAAATTTGAGAGTAGATATATATTTACTTTTCATTATAGTTACTAATATAGTTCTCTTAATTTTTTACTATCTTTAATAATAAAATATCTACCGGTGTGTAACAAACAACATTTATATTTCTTTTGGTAAACCATAAGAAGTGAATATTGAATTTAATTTTTTTTCTGCTTGGTAAAAATATCTACATGTTTTGAATTGTATTTAATTTATTTTCCTTGATCATACTTATTGTATAATGTTCTAAAGGACGATAATGGTTTTATCATCAGTAGTGAAACTTTACGTGTTTCTTCTATAACTATCATGGGAACACGCCACATGTGAGAAACAATTGCCGTGGATATTTGCGCCTGCCATATTGAGTTTATCCTTTCACTGTGATTATGGTCATCATAGAGCAAACCTTGATAGGAAATTGCATGCATATAAAATTAAATGACAGATCTGATAGAACATTGGGATTTTGGGGTATCAAAACCCTTTCTTGTAGTTCAAACATTCATGACATTTGCTTCTATGACAAATTTTTGCAGAATCACTAAACGGGTTTCACTACACATGTTTAGGTGGTTTCAAATTTCTCAGCAAAATGGTGGGTGCTCAAATTTAAATTGAATAGCGTTGATGAATAGACCGAAAATATTAAGGGAATTGAAAATGTAGACGGGAGGAGTGCCTATTTACATGTAAGTGTTGTATGAAAATTAGAACTTGTCTAAAATACAGACGTTAATTTTATCATTAAATTCATTTTTGGAGGTAAAATAGCTTGATACTGGAATCACGAACGCAGCTTGTTTTTCAGAATCAGTATATAACATATAATTGTATACATGTGGATCTATTTATAATAAAATATATATCTATATATCTATATAACTTTTCCAACACTTAGGTAAGGTATTACGACCGTCAAAAAATTCTATCCCGAAATGTTGATGGAGGTCGACGATACAGGACCCCCAGAATTATTAAAAGTAGTTTATGCAAATTCATCTGTCTGTGCGTCTGTATAACCCTAAAATTAAGAGCCGTTTACTTAGGATTGAAAAGAAAAAAATTCAATTTTCTTAAAATTGGCTGTAATTTTTTTTATTAAAAGTCGTACCTAGGCGTTGACTAAGATTATAAACAAAATTGTGTTTTTTATTTTCCCATGAAAATGACTTTAGTGTTATTTACAATAGCAAACATTTCTATATCCCCACAACTATTGAGATAATAAATAACTTATCATTGTAAATTTTTAATATTTAAAAAAATTAAAACCTTCTATTCGAAATATATTTTTATAAAACCAATAGAATAGGAGATTTTGGCAAATATAATAATACAATTTTTGGAGCTCTAGTTGTGAAGAGATACTGCCTAAGTTTTTAACGCAATAATTCTATAACTCCATAGAGTAGTTAAAAAGTAAGTCTTTCAAAAAGTTGTTGTTTTTCCTTTCATATCTTAATCAATTTTTGTACTGCACATGGGCGAATCCTGTATTTTCATGATAGGGATAGAGTGACGCGGTTACTCCCATCGGGATAGGGTCGTGGCTGTGATGGTGGGGGGGATCAGGGGATGCAGAGGGGGAGAACAATTTTGACATAAAAATACTTGAAAAATTGAGAGTAAATTTTTAAGTACTTTTTCTGTGTAACGCTAAACTTGAAAACAAACTTATAATTAAGGGTATAACTTGAAATTTGTGATTAGTATTAAAATGTATTATAAGTAAATAATAAAAATATCAAAAAAAGTGAATATTAGGAGAGAAATAAGCTATACATATTGACAATTTTTATATACTAGGCTTTTTAGCTAGTCAATCAATTAGACTAAATAGATGGTATTATTCAGATCTCTAACAATCGAACTTTAACTCCACTCAATAGTATAGCTAGCTATTTCTCATTCTATATCGAAATTTTACAACTAAGCCATACTAGTTTGTTATGTGTGTGGTATTATTCAAATATTATGTTTGAATCACGTTAATTAAAAATAAATTATTTTAAATATTTTAAATTATTTTTCATTGAAATATTAATAATAAAATTATCAACATAAATTTAAACCTAAACAGGGTTTGTGCAATAAGGTTGAGAGGCGCACAACTTAAATTTAGGTGAGTCAATTAGTGCCTATTTTCACCGCTATAATACTTAATGTGATTTTCATATGTATTAATAAAAATTATCATATATTAATTATTTAATAATATTACCAATAACAATTTAAAAATTGAAATCTGGTTAGTTAGATAGTATTAAGTGACATCACAACTAGTAGTGACTTTAACATTGATTTAATTGGAATAATATCTCGAAGACGGGCGCGTGCCCACCATTCCCAATCTTGGATCTGCTCCTGGTACAGCAATGACCTATATCTCTAATTTTAGACTCAATATTCAATAATTACCTACTTTATTGGCCAAAATTTATAAAAGATAATGCGATAATCATAAGATATGCCTCCCCTATTTGAATGCTAAAAATTTTAACCAGAAGTCAAAATTGTAATACAAAGCTTTTACATTAAGGGAAACAATATTGTTATTTTTTATGGGTCCAAATATACAAATGAAGACGTTAAATTTTAAAATAGAATTTTAAAACTTAAAACCGTGAGTCAAAAACGTTTTAAGTATGCACAGCGCAATTTGTTATTGGGTTCACTAGTGTGTATTGTATTACGAACTTTGAGTAAATATCTTAATTTTTAAACAATAGCTCCAGAAGGTCAGTGCAAAGTTCCGTACTATTTTTTTAATCTGAAGAATAATTTCCATACTTTATTGACAAGATAAAAGAAGGGAAATTTGTTGGTCCAAATAATAGTAAACTTGCCACTTATGAAGAATTTTACTTTACTCTGAATGAACTCAAAACAGTAGGATCTACATTATTTAAAGTATACAACTATTATGAAATTGTAAGAAAATACTTACACTCATAGGACAAAATGGGGTTTATCATGACATAAAATTTACACGTTTACTCTCACATTTATATTTATTCCCATAAAGTATTGTAGTAAGTGACAAACATAGAGTGAATTTTTACCAAGATATTTCTTTTACTTATAAACCGGTAACAATATACCATCCCCACTTTTATCACCGCTCTGAAATAACAGTTATGGATGGTTATAAGAGAGTTATTTATTCAGCTAAAAAATTACATACATTTCAATTAGAGTGTGAGACAACATAAAGTGTTAAGCGTCCGAAATATATATATTAGAGGCAAACAATCGTTTAGCTGACCCAAAAGGCACCATACACTGTGGGGCGAACGGCCAATTTTTTTTGGCGTAATATAATACTCTTGCCCATAAATGGCAACTCAAAACAAACTAAATAATCTAAGCTAAATTTACCTTCAAATTTATCTCATTTAATCATGCCATTGTAACAAATTAATCATCAAATGAATGATCCAGGTAGAAATGGTCAGTCAGGAATGAGAGCTCAACAACACTTAAGTGTTAAGTTACCCTAAATCAGGAATGAGATCTAGCAATTACACTTAAGAGTTAAGTTACCCTAATTGACAATCCGCAAAGGACAAACAATATGAAATAGTCTAATATAATATATTTCCTACAGACTGAATATTAAAATTTTAAACATATTATAATCTATTCACAAAGGTCATAATATTGAAAAATATGCCACCTAGTGGCTTGCAAAAGAAAAATGTTAGTAAATAAAGCTAACACTGAGGTATAGACTTGCCGACTTGCGTCCCTTTCTTTGACTAGCAACTCATAAACCTTAAACATTTTAAACAATGATAAAAAGTATCTTAGTAAATAACAAGACGAAAATAATTCCCTAAAGTATTAAAATAAGAAAATCTAGCAAACAACGCTATAAGGTTTAAATGAGCGTCCCAAGTGGTGGTACCCAATGGGTAAAAAAAAAAAAATACCATCCATTTAGTGGATAATAAAAGATTCAAACAAAGACCTCGGATCCAGAGGTCCCCCAAAATGATCGTAATAAAAAATGAACAAAGGGTTTGAAATAACCGTCCAAAAATATTAAATATTATCATGGATTTTAAAGCCCAACACATACTTAGTGCATATAATGCTAATAATTAATAAATTTTAAGTATTACAAGTTCAGAACAATAATTTTGAATAGAATAAAACATTTCAAGCAAAGGGGAGATTTTGAATAACCTAACGTTTAAATCAGCCTCTAGCAATGTCGCTCACCTTGTAGCCAGTAAGTAATGTGTGTCTACAACACAGACACACCATCAGTATATACCCTAAAATATAGCACGTGCTCTTGAGGTGCGGGAACAATGGGAAAGAGAGAGGGGTGGGGGCAAACAAGCGTCTAGAATATACTGTAACATGCTCCAAATCACCGGACGTGCGTGGAAGAACAGCTCTAAGAGTTTTCTATGTGCAGCAGATAGAGCGCAATGAGCTCGCACAAATCACTCTTCTTTATTCCCTGTGGGTGCAGCTCGGCACTGGCGTCGAGAAATGAACCTCGGGCCTCGCTTCATTCCCATGTTAGACATTTCCGCGATGTATTGAGGAGTTATAGTTTTGTACTGAGATAGGTCATCTGGGGCCATAACCTCTTACTGTTTATATGTTGTACCGAGGAAGAATACATAAAAATAACCTGGCGTTTAATTTATGAACTAAATTATCAGTGTAAGCCCGAGACTTGCTATTTGCGAAATTCATCAATTAACACTTTTTAACCCTAGGATGCATTCTGAATTTACTTACACTAATGCGATCTGAGGTCGCGCAAATCCATACTTGTTTCAACGTTGAGATAAATATATATACGATATAAATAAATATATCGTATAATTATATTATATATAAATACACAATATAATATATTATATTTATATTATATATAAATACACAATATAATATATTCAAATAATATATATTATTTATATATATTTTATATATATTATATATAATACATAATATAGTATATAAATATTTTATATAATTAAAGAATATATTTATAAAATATATAAATTATTTATATATAGTTATATTAATTTTTTATTTATATTTTATAATTAATTTTTTTTTATACCTTAACAGATCAAAGTATTATTTAGCTCTTAGAACATATTATACTTTGACATTATCTTATTAAATATTGTTTTGATTTGAATGAATGTATATATTTTATTATATAAAATGTTTGAATTTTATTTTATAACATTTTTGTCCTAATTTTATTTGCTTTCACTTGGAATTCAAAGAAACTCTTCACAAAATATCAGGCTGTGCTCTTTGCACACATAACGGCTGCATTTTGCAGATATTGTGAATCTATTTATGTTTAATTTTATCTGCACAATATACACACCGTCGTTTAGTTTTCTGTAATTTTTGGCCATTATTCTGCTAATTTTAAATTTTTCTAGTCATACCACACCTTTCCTCTCTATTTATGACAATTTATTGTATCTTTTAATAAATAAATAATATATTTTTCAGATGGGAGTATGAAGCTCCCTTACAATTATTTCCATAAAGATTCGACGTTTGTTTGACAGTCTTTCGGTATATTTTGGATTATGTACAATATATATATTAAATATGCAATCCAGGTACCTACATCAAGAAGATTGTACCACAAAACTAAAGGCCATCTCCTTGTTTGTCATTTGCAGGTGTATGTTCAAACCATTTAATCCATAGACTCAACCCAACTTTTATGTTATTGTAATAAATAATATTTTCTGTTTTTTGTGTTCTTGATTAATTGCTTTTTCACTATTCATTTAGTTCATAAGTATTAAAACATTTCCTTTTTTTGGAACACAGCTAACCATAGTGACTTTGTGATTGAAGCAAAATTGAGAACTGTAATCTTCTCAAGCTTTAGAAGGCCTCATGTTTGGTTGAATATTCAGCTTATTTTGACAAAGAGTACTTTCAATGGTCAAAGGCTGTAGAAGGATTTGGTCTTTTGTTATATTCTGGTCAAAGTTTTGTAATTCGCCACAAAGATTTTTGACTATTTTTGCTCTCAAATATCTTTGTAAATCATCTCCAGGCTATATACCTGTGTAAATAATTCCTTTGAATGCATATAAATTTGTGGAATCGCATACCCACAATATTAATATGTCCTATTCTGCAGGCTCACTAGGCATATAATGTAAAATTTTGCGTCGTCCCCTAAATGGGACAATCTACTTATCTACTCTTACTGATCCATAGGGCACAAATGAATTTTGACAATTTGAAAAGATAATGTCATCAACGTATCTGAACGCAGTCAGGTGATCATTCAGGATGTAAACATCTCTTATCCTAAAATCTGAGAAAATTACATATAACTTCAAACTTACTGACAGACGTTGTTGCACGATACTTAGGGTTTGAAAATGGATCCTCAAAATGTTCACGATTTTGTTTATCCCAGCTCTTTGCATATCCAGAAAGCAGTAAAAGACCACAAATTGCCAGCATCTCTTTATTAACCTCTTTCCAAAATTTTGTCTTTGAAATGACACACTTTTGGATTCTCTATTTGTGCTGTTACAAATTTAATGTATTATATTATCTGAAATTAAAATATTAGTCATCTTTTGGTGACATTGTTACAAAACATTGTTTTGGATCAGCTATATATTTTTTATATTTGCTTACTGTGCATTTCTTTGATTTGATGTATTTTCACTCCAAACTATCATTTCGAACTATCCAAATACTTTGTGAAACTAAGACAGTGTCATTCTTTGTATCATAACTTTCAATTGTTTCATCCTCACTGATTTCCACTTGTTCTGGAAGAATTAAATTATTACTGCCTAGAGAATTTTCAATATAAGGGTGAAATTCCACATCTTCTACTGAAGACTTAGATAACCCTGATAAATTTAGAATAAGTTCTTCTTCTAAAATAGTTTATATTGTTTCTTCACAAATTTTAGAAGCTTTACGTTTTGACTTGTTCCTACAAACAAAGAGTTTATTTACTATATAATAAGTTGATGATTGAAATCATAAATTTTAATCTTATAAATATCTAGCCACTTTATATTATATTTACATCGTTATGCTAAGATTACTATTTTATAACAGCCTATAAATACTATACAGTTATTTTTTAGTAAAATGACACTCATTAAGATATAATACTTAATAGATTGTTGTTCAAAATGTCTGAGAATAATAATTAATGAAATATTATCTAGTTATGATTTTGTTGATTCTTCTTCCTCTCAACTAGCTATTATACTAACATTTTTCTACACATGACAAATTGAGCAACATAGAGTAAAGAATCAAAGTATTTACTATAAAACCTTACAATAATATGCTCAGCTTTTTCGCTTGCTGACACTCAACTGTTATATAAGAGTAAACAAATTTCCAAGATAGGATGTAAAGGAAGGAGTAGGTGGGGGAGGGAGTAGAATTAAGATGGGACGAGTGAAGGGATGGACCTCAAACATGCGCATTGCTTTTTGTCATTGAAATAAAAGTTTCGTTTACACGATATCACTGAAATCAAAGCACTATGTAGCTACAATAGAAATTGACATGAAAAAACCTAGGATCTCATAGTATATGTATGTTTGGTATTCATTTAATTTTAATTTTATCCTAAAGGACATATTTGTTCAAGATTGAACATTTGTTCATTAATATCTAATTGGAGATCTCTTAAGGTAATAAGGCTGTAAATCTGAAAGTTTAATAAATATAATGCTCTAAAATTTGACACGGGTCCGGGAGACCAATGAATTTATTCAAGGGGTATTTAGTTCATGATAATGATTGAGTTTTTTGGCATCAAATGTTAGTAAAATATGAGATTTATAATAGATTATTTGTTTTCAACCGAAACTGATGTAAATTTAATGAAAACATACCTGATAACAGCTTAAAACAGTCCACGAACATGTTTCATACAAACGGAAACCAATTTTCAATATTTAGAGATTTTATCAAATTTTAAAATATTTGTTGTGACCACTTATTAGAAATAACTTGAATTACTAAGCAAAAATCCTACCAAGTGGTTTGAATAGATAATTGGTTTAAATTCTTATTTCACACGTAATTTAATTTTTAACTTTCACATAACTTTTGATAATTGACACTTACCCTTAGTAGAAGCAATTACACTTTAATTGGATTTGATTTTCAAAGCCATGAGGTATAAAAAATAAATACATTTCGATAATTATACATAAAATTACACTAAACAAAGCTTTAAAACTAAGACAATTAATTTAAAGTTAATTTTAATACAATAAAATTTGATAGTAGAATTAAGTTCTGTAAATGAACCCATGTGGTGGCTTCGATATGAATAAATTAATTTATCTTAATTCCCATTCTTTCTACACACATTTACAAAAAATCATTCACTATATATTGTTTCCATAGCATTATAATCCAGTAGCAGTAGGGCTTATTAATCACCAAACTATGAATATATCTACAATTGGTAAATATTAATAATTGTTATTTGTAACGTAGTTTGTGTAATATATTTTATAGTATTAAATTTACTTTTTAAACTATTGACTCAAGTGAAAGTAGTCTGCATTGTGTTAGAAATTTCCCTTGTATTTATGAACCATACAAATTTTATAATGGATCGAAAGGTAAACAACAGTTGTTTAGTGTACTAGAGTTATACTCAAGGGTTACTTTTTTCATATTTTAATGATCTTCATTATTGGTGGATAATATAAGGGTCATGTAAAAAAAAAGATTTAGTTTTAGTGATTGGACATTCCTAAATTATCAGAGATTATATTTTTTGTAACACTTCTAATCAACGATATTTTTATAGAAATGATTTTATAATGCCATGACTTGGATTAAACCAAATATATCCACCTTGTCCAGACCTGAGAATGCACTTTTATTTTTAAAAACCTTTTTAAACAAGCTTATGGCAAATATTTAATTGTAAAATACAAATACTAAAGTTTCAAATGATAATTTTGATAGCTAACATATTTCTTGAATCTTATCAATCTTGTTTTTATCTAAATGGCCTTTATAGTTTTAAGTTGCAATCGTACAAAAATGTACAAAAGTAAATAATACATCCACACAACTCCATACCGATCAGATTCGAAATATAAAAAAGTATTTGCTATATTCATTTTTTAGTACAGTGTTGTAACACAGGCATATTACAGATTGCATGCCAACTAGTTTTTCCTAAGGGTTGATTGTTATATGTACTTATTCTTTTTAACAAATATCACAAATATTTTCCTATTACATTTAGTCTTATAAGTTACAAATCAAAACATCGAGAAAAATAACAAATCTTTCTTCTTCTATGCATCCATATAAAGTCAAAGTCAAAAAATTGTTATTCTTCCCCATATAACTGACTATGCCACTTTCAATTGTATAATATCCCAGAGTAGAGTATATATTTGGTCTCTCTCTATCTTTCTCTTTATATATATATATTTAGTATATAGTAGAAAAAAGAATAAAAAGGGGAAGGGATGGATTGGTTATGTAAGGAATTCAAAGCTTAGATTTGCATATGAAAATGTCATCTAAGTTAAAATAAAAAATATAAGGAAATAAAAGAAAGACACAAAAAGAATAAGGATCATTGGTAAAAAAATATACATAAAAAAGTTTAAAAACCCCACTCTCACCCTCCAAAAAAGAAGAGGAACAGAAAGTAAACCAATCGTGAAAAGCATTGAGAAGATATGACATGGCATCCAGTCAATCCTTTCTTGTTTGTATAGGGGAAACCGGGGTAAAAGTTACAACAAAGGTTGAAGGAAAAACATGTATGTTAGGGAGTGATTGACTGGATCCGACAGTAGCAAAAGAGAAAGATTTCTGGTGCGAGATTCTGAATCAATGATGTCGGTGATGTAAAATACCCAAAGGATGCTGCAGTGACATGATCATGTTCATATTTTATCTGGCTGGTATTTTCTTGCTGAGATAAAACATTATTTAAAAGTATTTGTTATTTAAATGGATTTTATAATCGTTATAAGACACGTAATATCCTAAACTGTTTGAATAATTACGTAATACTAAATTGAGGTTTTGTATGTAGCGAAAATTATTATTTTAGAAATAAATTTTATAAAAAAAATAATGTTTAAGCTATAACTGAAATCTCTTAATATATATTAATATAGCTCCACTATTTCGATACATTGATTTGCTGTAAGTTCCTTAAAAGTGTTCACATTTCAAACAAGACTATAAGCATTGAACATAAATGTATGCCATTAACCTTTTTCTGTATATGTATACAATCGAAGCGTTATTTATAGCTCGATATTGATTTACATTTCTTTATTGGTGTCTTGTTGATTGTTTTGTGCCTGTTCATTACATGGAATAATTAAATAAAGCTAGTTATCCATTAGATTAATCAAATATTTTATTTTATAATTCAGTTTATTTATCTTCTTGATTCATAAATGGTTCAGCTCCAAGTTGGAAACACCTCCTTGCCACCAAGTGATGAAATAGTGAAATGCTAGTGACTAAATGGAATGCGTTATATTTAGAATAAATGGTTAAAACTAACATCTAAGGAACTCCTATAGTTTAAAGCAGTTTTCCTTAGTTCCCAAAAGTTATTAAATGTGGAACTGCACCTTTTCTGGTTGCAGGGTCTTCATTTTAGGCTAGGTAAAATTAATTAACATAATAAGTTATAAAAGTAAAATATGAAAATGTAGCTCATCACTCTCTATTAAAAGGTACACTACTTTTTTTAAGTGACACATTTATTCACTATTTATTACTACTATACGTATATATACCCAAAAGCTTTGACCAAAGCAATACACGCTTCACTCTCTTATAGTTTAGTGATTAACAAAAAAAAAAGTTTTAATGCCTAATAGGAGTTTCAATTCAATGTGCACACACAATTTAGAAGCTGTTATAGAAATTAGACGTAGATCCTTAAAATATTAATAATCCCATCAATTGAGGTGGTTAATAAATTAAAATAATTACAAATCGAGTCATTTTAAATTGAAATAACTCCCAGTCAAAGAGGTAAAATAGTTTAAACGTTTACCTCTCTTATAACAGATTTTGTAATAAAAATGCCTACAATTTACCATTTAAAACCCTATACCAAACTGGGACATTTTGAATTATTACTGCAATATTGTAAATATCGACAGTGTTGAAACAACGTTATAAATGTTTCCAATAATCGGAATTTGATCCAGCTCAAGGAAAGGACCATTTTGAATCGGAAAATTAAAAAGGCTATTTTCTATCATATGTTCATACAGCCTACATCTGTGAACAATGATTATCAAGTCTTGTAAGGCTCACGATCCTGAGAATGATTTTTGTTGTATTATATTCCTCAACACAAGGTTGAAACTCAAAGAGCACACCTACCAAATGAAGCAGCAATAATTGTCACTGAAACACTTTGTTTTTGTCTCTTACCAAATTCTTCACTGTTAAACATTGTGTTATTTTATATTTGTAAATTAAATAGGTTACTTAAATTTGATTCAATTTATATTATAACTTTTATCTAAACAAAATAAAAATTCCCAATAACTCCCAAAGAATTAAATAACATGGGAGTAGCTACTGAAATAGTTATTTTTGATGATCATATATAACGTAAGAAAGTCAAATTTTTATTTAAAAATGCGCTTCATATTTTGATAGAATATAAATTTATTTAAATAATTCAGATTTTGGTATATAAATGCATTTTAAAAACTCCTAATTAATAAGAGAACATTATTTAAATCAATTAAATAAGGAAACTTATCTAATATGTACTAATATTAATATAATAGGTCATTTTAAACTATATGTAATTACTCTTTGGTTAGCCAGGCAAGGAAAATATTATATTTAGTGTCGCAATCTAAAAAGTTTTGGAGACAATATTATAAACTATGCTGACAGATGTTGAGTAAGCTTAAGCAGAAAAGGTTTTATAGTTGGGGAAGTTTTAATATTTAGATCAAGAGCATTCCAGGAACGAGCTCCCGCAGCAATAAAATAGAGATAATATAAGTTAGATTTGTGAAGAGGGATGGAATTGTTTAGGGTGTCACGTAAGCGGGTATCGAGATCATGATGATCATGAAGAGGGAATAGACGCTAGCAAACGTGAGTTAGAAATGTTTTCTTTTTCATTACAAGAGAATGTAGATGCCATCTATCCTCATATCATAGCCAGTCAAAGTTTGTTATAGGTTGTAGAAATATGCTCATTAGTTTGCAAGTCAAAGATACACACACATTTTTTGAAGTTTTTGTAATTTACTCCTGAGTTAAACAGTCAAGTCATGGTAAACTATATACTAGTTATTGATGTGAGCAAGTATCAGAGTTTAAACAAGGGGTTTTATAAAAGCAGTCGTAAGAAAGTTATTATGTAACATTACTAATTGTAAAGACGTGCAAACGTTTTTAAAGATATGAGTTGCTCGGTTAGAACTTGTAATTATTTAATAGTTTGTATAAAAGTCCAGACACAAAATAAATTATATTTTAATTAAATACTATACAATAGAGGTTAAAATAGTTAATAGTATATTTAAGTTTAACAGAGCCTATATAAACAAATTGAGATTAACCAGATTAATAAACAAGCTATTATAAGCTTCTCAAGTGGGCACTGCATTAAGATCTTAGTTTAATAAAATAAATGAATTATTTAATATATGTACAGGTGAAGACATATATTTGCCAATCGTCTGCTTTCAGATTATATTTAATGACCTGAATACAAGTCATTAATAAACAAGGAAAACAACAGCAGTCCAATGAAAAAATGATCCTTGCGGTATTCCCAAATCTACGCTAAGCCAACCAAAAAAACTATTTATCTATTGTGACACATTGTTGTCGTCCAGATAGGTATGAGATAAGCCAATTTATAGATATATCGGAAAAATTAAAATTATAAATATGTAATCAACTAATATTTAATGATCACCAGTAATGAAAGCTTGAATGAAATCATACAGTGTTTGTGATGACAATTGTTCGCGGTCCATTTCATGTCTATGTTTTCTGAAACCTTATTCATTAATGCTGTTGTTTGTCTATTTTTTATTCGATATCCAGATTGGTATCTTTCCAGAAGATTATTGGTTGTTATTTATCCAAATATTTGGCAATGCACTATATATTCTAAGGCATTGAATAGAGTTGTAGTTATATACTTAGTTTATAGTCCTTTCGTTACTGGGGGAATCAAGATTCACAATAGGCCTTACACAAGCAGTTTTCCAGTGTTGATAAGAGTCCAGTTCATAGAGAGTGAATTAAAATATCAGTGATAGGGCAAAGGACATGGTTAATTATTGTTAGAAATGTAATATGTATTTTGACTGTACCCTCCACCAATGGCTTTGTTCTTTTTATTACATTAAATATTCAGAGGCCCTTAAAAATTGTTATTCTTAGTGGATTTTGATAAATTATTATTTATAATATATTTTAATCACGTTGTGATCTTAATTTGATGCATTCACTAAGTGTTCGTTCAATTCGTCAGGGATCAATTTCAAGGTTGGCTTAATATTTGGGCTACGGGTGACCTTGACGTAGGTCTCTCCGCAATATACGAGATTAGTATGTCTCTGATGATAATACATGTTAGTAATTAAGTTTAACTCTCCTAACACATTGTGTAAATCTATTTCTAATTTGCCTGTATTGATCTAATTACTCTCCAGCAGTTTCTTATGTATTCCAGCACGCCTGTTTAAAACTCTAAGTGTGGCAGCACGACAAAACATTTGCTCGATAAATATTTTCAGGTAAATCCAAGAGAGGGTGGTCAAGTCACACGCGTAGTCATTAAAGGGGCATGTCTTTCAAATATATTAAGCGTCCTTTCATTTATGCAGGTCACATTATAATCAATTTTATTTAAAATCGTTATATTCTGCCAGGGTTTGAAGAACTATCTCTCTACATAATATTCATATTTATGTTTTTAAAAGGATTATATGCATTTTTAAGGGTGTAATCTAGGAAAATCTAAAGAATATGATAGACAAATTATGTCATGATATGAATATCTTTGGGCAGCCATGTTCCCATATATCATGATCAGCATTAGAAGTCATTATTATGAATTACCACGTATAACAGTTTGAAATAGGGTACGTTTCTCGCAATGGATACAGGTCCGGATTATAAAACCCAATAAAGTCTTTTAGTTGATGTGTTTAAGGTGTATTAGGTAAGAGATAGGTGTTGAAGTCACCCATGACTACCACAAGATCACAATTGCTTCTAAAGGTGATTAGTTTTGTCTCAAAATTATAATTATCCCTAATTCTGAGGGAGGTGGGGAGATAAAGTTTGTAGACTACTTCAAGTAATATATTTTGTGTTGATATGGTATGTTATATAAAGATATACTTTCTAGAAGCACTAAATGGGCATGGTGATTATGTACATCAATTTTACTTTAATATCACTTCTGATATATACAGCCACTACACCATCCCTCTTTCATACAAGGCCATTTCTAAATAGTGTAAGACCCTCTATATCATATACGTGTAATTTTATAATAATTACCAGTCTGAACTTAATAAAAATAATTGAAAATATAAAAATAAGGTTCTCAATTCAATTAACATTTTCATGATATTTAAATATATAATTTACACATGAAATTATTAAAAACAGAGCCCTTTCCCACTCTAACATAAACATTTATTTCCTCTTATAACTTATACAGAAGGTAAGCCTAAAATAAATAAAGTTATTAGGATTGAAAATAGAAGCATCTAATATTTTATATTTCTAAAAATGATTATAGACTTTTAAGACACTAATACTATAAATAGAACATTCTGAGAATGTAATAGTTATCTTAATCACAATGTATTTAGAAGAAACAAAAACCAACATTGAAAATCAAGCCAATCTAACCAATATTAGATCACTTCTTTCTGTCAACTATTCTTCGCACCCATTTTAATTTTGTTCTCAATTATATTCACATGATGAATGAGAAAAGCTGACTTAGTTTGAAATACTCAATGAGTAAAGAAACATCGGAATAATTTAGGTAAAATTAATATTTTCCTAATAATGATTACAGAGGAATTTTAATAAAACAATAATTATAGCTTAGAACTTACTTTAGAATTTAAATTCCTTTAGAAATCAACCACCTATAAAAGTATATATATAATATAATGTATATATTATGTAAATAAGTAAATATTATGTATATAACCTCTATATATATTTATATCCATTTTCACAAACATAGTAATACATGCATATTCATTTATTAACACAACTTGTATTTAGATTGAAGCTAACATCTCAATAAGGGATAAAATACATTACCTCAGGGCTAAAACATCATAAAGCTATTATCAGAGTAATTTATTAGATATCATTTAAGGCTTAAGTTAATATGTAAATGTGGTAGCATCCTTTAGTCTTAGTAATCCAACAGTAATAAATGTTACAAATTTATATTTAAAAAAAATTAAACTAGATATTAGATAATTTCATATAATCTAATATAATATTCATTTTTAAATACAATGTAACATAGCTGTTTGATTTTTCCTCAATACATGAAATAACAAAAATAGTTTTTAGTGAACCGATTAAATATGAAATGTGTGTAAAATGTGTGTGTGATCTTACACAATAAAATAAAAATAACTGTAGCTAAAAAAATATATTTGACTAATTAGAAATTGTAAATTAGTCTGAAAACCGCA
>CABEEJ010000119.1:353749-433573 GCA_901482245.1 Timema douglasi
ACAGTTTATTTCCTTTGATCACCAAAATTGGTACTGGGTATATTAATTAAATATAGAACAATATATTTAAAATGTATAATGTAAGAAATTGTATATGTTTGGTAAAGAAAATAACAATTATAATATTATACTTGTGATGCCTAGAGTTAAATAGTAATGCGTCTTCTTCTGAGAAAGAATTTCTGGTTTCATCTTAGGCAATTTCTAAGGTTTCTCTTATATCTTTAAACTCGTGGACTAAATGTCACCCGCTCTTATAATCTGGTTTACTATTGACGGACTTCTGTGCTGGCGGCCGGGGTTCAATCCTCGGTCCCGGCTCAGATTTATCTGATTACCAAACTCTTCCTTCACCTCTGACAAGACATCTTGTGAATGTGGGGAATGCCAGGCCTCCACCGTGGTTCGGATTCCACGTTAAACTGTAGGTCCTCCATTTAAACTCACAATCACCCTACCATTACACATTAGCGTAAGTGCGTACAACCCGAACGGGTAGTAAGACGCGGTGCTAATAATAATAATAATAATAATAATAATAATAATAATGATAATAAACTTGTGACGGAGTGCAAAAAATGCTGTTTCTTAGTTTTATTCCTAATATTTATCCACACAAATATCTATGCATTTACTCAAAATCCTGTTTTTATCCTTTATACCAGTGGTTTCCAAACTTAGGTACACACAATTAATCCCGTTGGTAAACCAAGATAATAAAAAAAAAGCAAATTATAGTCGTAAAAAGATAGCGCCGGATCAAATCTTATAAAGATATTCAAACCAAATTCAGCCAAAAGGAAAACAGATTTAAACAGCGGTTGGAGGGTGGCAACACTGATTAAATCTCAGACAGCCGATGCAGCCACGCAGTCTGTGTTATTAGACCCCTGGTCACAATTAAAAATATACCGAAATAGTAAATATTCTTCAATGTCTTTAAGGTACTCTAGAATACGTAAATTGATAGTGTGGGACGCTATTCAAAAAGTTTGGGAATCGCCGCTCAATATCCTGTTATATAAGATAAAATGCGTATAGCGTATACGGGAAGTAAGAAGCAGTGAACAAATAAGTCAACTCTTGATGTATGGAGATTTTGTTTATTTGAATGATGTCATAAAACATAGTCCGTACAAGAGAGAGTGAATCTTGAGAACAAAGAATTCAAGTGCAATGAGACTATGTGAGCCCTATGACCCATTGACCTTGAGATAGGCTCACGTCTCGTGGGTGAAAAAGTGGTGTGCTCTAGCGGCCCAACTTGAACAAATACCTCATTTTAGAACAAATATCTTACAATCTACTTAGAAGTTGATGTTGGTGATATATGGCCACGAATTCTATACCTGAAAAGGGGTGGCCATATCTATAACATTTACAAAAATGGTTCTGCTGCAATTATCTTTGTTAAATATTTACTCAGGTGTTGAAGCTATTTTGCAGACTCTTGACAACTATAATTATTAAACCATTAAAAACATGTATAGATTGGTAGTGTTATTATAACTTTACATATATTTGACTATAGTGGTCATAAGTACTATATCATAGATAAAAACAGCTCCTGTGAGACAGATTATAATAAATCCTTAACCCATTGAGTCAAAGTTCAAATTGCAGTTACATTCCAAAAACACATATGCCTTGGTCTCAAAATAAATTATATTAATTTATTTTGAATGTTTATTCCAAGACACTAAATTAATTAATATAAGGGTTAACGACTATGAGGGTACCTTAAACAAAATGCAATTGAAGTAGTGTTAATATGGAATAGGACTGTTCATGTGAAATTTCAAAGTTTTCTAATCACATATAGGCTAATGCACCTAGCCAAGGTTTGAATTATTAAATACCTTCTCATCAGTCTTAAAGACCTACTAATCAATGCGACCAAAAGTAGCTGCAATATATTGGGATTGACATCCCAGTAACAATCAGGCTTAAAATGTTATGTGATAAGTTGTGAATTGAAATAATTCATATACAGTATTTAATTATGTGACTAGGATGCAAAGTAATGTCTCAGTTACATTACAAATTATACATATCAGCCCTCACATTTACTATTTAACTCTTTGCTTGTTTTATCATTAATGTAGTACATACTTTTCACTAGAGTTGGACGGTTTTAGAAAAGTTGGGGTATCTATGGTTATTATAAATTTTAGACTATGATCTAAATTACAGCTATCATAAATGGTAATTAAGTGGTCAAATATGTCCATGTCATTTGGTCCTGGTTTGCCAGTAATTGGGAGTCTTGTTCCGAATCCTGACCGGGTGATTGGGTTCTTTTATAAGAAGTTATTTTCCTATCTTACTCCAAACAAATGCAGCTACAGCTTTTATAAATTGTACTCTTCTCATCTCTACCCCATTAGGGTAATAAATATGCAGGGGGCCAAGTGGGTGTTAAAACGCGATGTATTATGCAAAATAATCAAAATATCGTAATGGATCCAGAATTAAAATACCTATCAAATATAATTCGCTGTACAGTATAAGTGCAGCATATGTTCATCACTTTCCGAAGAAAATATACCTGAGATTAATCAATGAGTTTAAAATTTGCTATGGCAAGATAATATTTTACTCAATGAAACTAAAAAAAATGTGTTATTAATAAGCAAATTATATTATTTTTAAAATTCAATCTGTGTTTCATTATTTAAATTCAATTTTTTATGATAATTTGATAAACCTCTTTATTTAGTTAAATATCACACGAATATGAACATAACTGAAACTTAATTTAGAACATTGTAGGTGTTTTTTAAGATAACATAATGTAAATTTAAGTCATTTCCAAAAACCCAAAGCCAATTCCACAATACTCTTGAGTTCTCTTTGTGTACAATCATAGAATTAACACGAAATTTGTTGACTCAAGATTTTTGTTTAAAAAAAAGAGGAGAAAACGCATGGCATATAAATAATTTATAATTAGGACAGAATCCTTGTGTCAGTTTAAAATGAGCCAGTGGCAACACTAGGATTCAAATGACCAGCAGGCGTAGTGCTCACGTTTCAAGGAATGTAACCGTAAAAAACTACCCCCCACCCCTATTACAGCTGCCATGCTGTAATCTACTTTACAGTATGCTGTACCATTGCTATTGC
Source organism: Timema douglasi (assembly GCA_901482245.1). Lineage (NCBI taxonomy): Eukaryota > Metazoa > Arthropoda > Insecta > Phasmatodea > Timematidae > Timema > Timema douglasi. Next base: position 356,876 of record CABEEJ010000119.1, read on the forward strand.
TAGACGTTGTGTACGTGAGGGGTACTGTAATATACCAAATTTCCCTTTCCTCTCCTTGGAAAAATACTGACGGATAAAGAGAAATATAACAACCAAAATATAGGCCGGGTAGTCCAAAACAGAATTTTGACATCCCTGACGAAACCATGTAATAGCCCCATTTGCCTAACAACTCACGTATACCACATCAAAGAGACCTGTTGCCACGATATAACATAAGCTTGTTAGGCGTCTTATCCTGCTTGCATCTAAATCAGCACAAAAAATAATGACAACAGGAGAAACAAAGAGAGAAGATACACACACACATACACAAACACACGTTGTAAAAAAAAATACATATAAATAAAAAATCGTGTATATCCTAATTGTGTACTCTTTCAACCCTAGCATTTATTATTTCGAAGAAAAACTTGTTTTTGGTAGAAGGGAGGCTGCGTGGTAGATTGACAAATGTTTCACGTCAAAAGAGCTCTAGTGTGCATTTGTCAGCATCGGATGACCGAACTAGTGAGAAGAGAGAAAAAAGCTGTCCTTCTAAAACACACCAAAACAAAAGAAGAACTATTAAAAAAAACTACAAGCAATAAACTCTCAAATAAAATAAAAATAATAAATATAGTGTGAACGTACAAATGTGATGACAAACTGTGGTCACGAAATATTTTTGCCTTAAAATTCATTTATGGTCAACCAAATTTGACCTTATACATTTGAAAAATTTTACTTAATTTAAGATTTATTTTAACTGTCATTATAAATAAACTTTTATTGATTCTTATTGTAGTTAGACAAATTGTTTATTCTAATTTGAAGCCAAGCACTCAATAATGTGAAAAAAATACGATTAACTACTTAAGTCTTGCTTAAACAGTAAATGCACAAACCTTATGACTGGCTTCTGTTAGTTGGCAGTCTTCCAGTGATGGTTGGTGAGTAAAAGTTAATAAAAACACCTAATAATTGACACAACGATGTCAGCCATTGTTGGTGAGAAATGAATCAAACTAGTTTGTTATCGAGTTTGTTTTCATGTTTCACCGTTAATTTGAGTTGATGAGTTATGTAATGCAGATATGTAAGAAATAGATTCTAAGTATTTCAATCAACACGGCAGAAAACAGTCAAACATAGAATATCGAAGGTATTTTTTTATATAATGTATGTGTACAATCTTTTAAAATGTTTCAAGATCCACACCAGTATGTATTAGACTAAAAATAAAAATTTGGGTGGTTTGCTTAGCCAGTGATAAAGATATATTGATTAAATTCTTAGCTGAATCATGCTTTCTACTAAATTATTTACCAACTCTCCCATCACTCAAATGATGGTGCATTCTCCTTAGCCTTTAATATAGTCATCCTTACTTAATCCATGTCATTAAATTTGAGCAGTCTGGACGATTAGTAAGATATGTTGAAAACAAATTCCAGTATTTTTTGACAATTCTAATAAATATAAATCAGAATTTTTTATTTTTAGTATTTTGTCAGAAATACAATAGAAGAGTTTGACAAGATATATGACCCTAGTTTTGTCATCCAAGGTAGGACCGCAACCTTTCAGGGTAAACGTCGTTTAAATTCTATACTAATTCTTTTTTATCGCCACATCTTAATATATATTCCTGCTATACGCATATATAAAAATTACACTAATGAGGAAGGATATATTTTATAGGTAATTTACCCGCATTTAATTGGAAGGAGGGTAGGAAAAAATTAAGGGAAATCTACCCTTAATACACTTGACTGTGATTCGAACCCTGATCTCCCTGTAATCAGCACACCTATATAATATGAGAATGACGCCTTAAAACTTAAGACATTGAAATAGGTCATCCTTTATCCACATAGAACGTAAACTTAATATCCTTATAGTCCTTGTTAATTATAATCTTATATGCATAGTCCATATCCTTAATCACGTGATCGTGCCAACCAATGAAAAAGTCTGAGACTTCATCAAATAATACTCTTTGAAAGAAAATCTCCTATAGCAAGGAGCAAGCAGACAATCAACTATTTAGTGCAAAATAAATTAAATGCAAGTTTTTTATAATAAAACATCAATGATAACCTTGAAAATTGTTTCAAGTGGAATCAAAAATAACTATATTTAAAATATTGGTTAGACTATCAATCTTATTTGTTTAAATATGTATAAATTGTTATTGCCTGAAAAGTGCAATACAAATGTATTTACTCATTATTATGGTTATTATTAATCATCAAAGAATAGTTAAGATTATATTTTAAATAAGGATGTTATCTACTATAATTATTTGAAATGATATAACACATATCTTATCATAGCCCCGGGATTTATACTTTACTAGCATGATAGACTTGTGTACATCATTTGGATAAAGACAGGAAAAATTAAACTAAATATTTTGACTAGGCTATTTGATATTTTTAAAATGATTTATTACTTTAAAAGTCTTCCCACTGGATTCAATTTATTATAGTTTATTTTAAAATCATGAGGTGGGATATTTGTTGACGAGTCATTGTTCTGTTATGGTTTACTCCTATTTCACGTAACTTTTTCAAAGTAATTTTTTTGATGACCTACAACTAGAAATGTTTAATGAATATTTCATCTTAGATTTTTATATAACCTCAACAATTATTGCGACCCTATTTAAATCATGTCATGACCCGAGATGGGTTCGCGAGCCCTAGAGTGGATACAGTTTATTTAAATACTTTCATATTCATTCTATACCGGAACCAGCAACACTGTGATGATGTAGAGTAAAATTGAAGCTATACCTGTCAAGAAAAACGGTTAATTAGCGGTACAATCAAGGCAAGAGGAACTTTGTTTTATTCGTTTGGAAGGTAAATACAAGTGGGAAAGTAAAGTTGATTTAACAATTCTAAAGACATTAAAGTTTCATAGGTCTACCTGGGTAATGTTGATACGTGGTTTAAAATTTTAGAACTATAGCTCAGTACCTCCTTCTGTAGCTGCATGATCTAAATTTTCGAAATAAACTGGACCATCAATGACTGGGAGATATAGATTAGAATCTTGGTTGGTTATAATGAGGGATGTTCTTCCTAGAATTGTTTTAAGCTTTACGTCCATGCAAATGTGGTTACACTTCCTCAATCAAAAGCTTTACTCATCACTAACCCATTAGAGTAATTATTACATATCCATATGTTACCTTCCAAACCCGATTCCAGGATTAACCAGATTGGACTAGACCGAATAGATACATCCTAAGAGTCTCAAGATGTACTAGTTTAGCCTAATCTAAATTCGCTAATCCTGAAATTTTGGCCTAGCTCATAGGATAAATTAGTATAGCCTACAATTTTACTAGGTCAAAAAGGGTTTAGCTTAGGTTATGTTAGGTTAGATGACAACATTTGCGTGCGAACTGAGAATGATGAAACCTGTCCAAGGTTGATTCATCGTATGGGTTAAGAAAAATGAAAAATAGTACAGCGTAGAAACATCATGCTATATCGGTTTATCTTACAAGGGGCAGAACTACTTCTAGATGGAATATATTTTCAAATTTTGCCTGTTAAGACCACTTCCAATAACTACTAGACTAGACGCATCTAACGATCACAAAAAGTCGGGGTGGAAAGCTCTAAATAGCTTCCAAGTTCATCCAAATTTCAAAAATGTATAGGGGAAGACAATTTCGAATTCTAAATTTTATGAATTTTCTGAAAGAATTCAATTTTCAAAATTTTAATCGGTGGAAGACCACCTCAAAGATTATCTTCTTGAGGTATCTATCTAACTATCGTATAAAATTTAGGTAAGGACCTTTCTAAATAGCTTCAAGGGGCATCCAAATTTCAAAAATTTCTAGTTTAGGAACACTTTAAATGTCTTATAAAATAGTTTTATTAAAATTCAAAGCGAAGACTACTCATAGCTTCTAGAGTGAACAATTTTTCAAAAAAATGGTTAAAGAAGGGCCACTCCAAATAGTTTATGAAGACTTGCTGATAATAATATTTAGCACCGCGTCTTACTACTCATTCGGGTTATACGCTTTAAGTACTAAATACTCTAATAGATTAGGAGTTAGGAAGGTTGACTTAGAGGAAGTGAACCCACATTTGCGTGGAGGGAGAGTGGAAAACCATTTAGGAAAAACCACCCCCAGTTCACCCGACCAAGATTCGAACCTCGATCTCCCCGTCTTCAGTAGTAGAGCTCAACACGACAAGCGCGTTAGCCAACTACGCCACCGAGGCGGGTCTGATTTTTAAAAATTGTAGAGGAGACCACGGTCCAAATCATACGTAAGATCAAATATGAACAAGAAACTATTAAATTGATTTAAAATAATTCTAATTTTGTAAGTAACTATGTTATTTATAAATATGACCCCCAAAAATTATTATCTAGATCCTTCCTTGGCCAGAACTGGAAAATACACAAGTACCATACAAATACATATAGTTACAGAAAAAAATCAGATAATATCTTAATAATTATATATAATAATGAATAGTTACGATAACAGAGTAAATAACAATAATAAGAATATAAAATAGTAATAGTAACAAATAACTAATTAGTAGTAAGGCATACATAGTTTAAAAGCAGTAACAATATGAAAAAAATTAATCAAGATATTGTAAATTTAAATATTATAGGCAGAACATCTACAGGATAAATTTTAATGTGGGAATTACTTAAATAACTCTCTGAGTTTAGCTTTTCTTTGATGACAAAGTCGAATTTGACCAATTTAGAATTGGTGCTGTGGATATAATGACCTAAAGGGTTCATCTTTTAAGAACTATTGAGATAAAACAATTTTGGAATACGAGAAGCCCGAAAAGGGATATGAACATTTACATTATCAAGGGTAAATTTGCAATAAATTTTGCTTTTGAAAATATTTAAAACAAAAAGTGCATCATAATAAAGTATACGCTAGAAGAGAATTTGGAGCCCTAGGAGGTTTCTAATTCTGTCATAATCATAATAAATCCCGTTATTAAAAAAAATATCATAGCACGTACAGCAGCAAACATTCTTTGAACGTTTTCCAACCTGAGAGAGTCAGTTAAGGTAATGGAATTCCAAGTAACACTTGCATATTCTAACTTAGATCTAACCAGGGCGTAGTACAGACATGAAATGTCAATTTTCTTAAATTATGAATTAATAAATTTAATAAATCCCATTAATTTCATTGATTGGGAAATTACATGGTGAACACGATAGTGGAAGTAAAGCTTGCTTGCTATCCATTAGAACATCAAAATCATTAATATAGAGGGTGCGAACTACGTTATCATTGCCCAATTTATAGGTAAAAAAGAAAGGCTTGGTTTTCCCATTTATATATATATATATATATATTATTAGATTTATAAATAGGCATTCCATTTTCATAAAAGCATTGTAGAATACCATTTATATCATTTTGTAAATATATAGAATCCATACAATATTAATAATAACTCTAGTATAGCTATAATTAAATAGTTTAGCATTGGTCTCATGGATGAATAGTACCCGTGTCTTTTTACTTTCGATCAGCGTAAAATAATTTTCCTTGAAATAATGGTAGTAGTTTGTTGTACTTGTACTGCGTCTCACTACTGTTTCAAGCTATATGAATATATAATAATATTAACTAAGTTAATTTGTACGAAATAGGAAGGTAGAAGTTAGAAGAAATATTAAAGCACATTTGATGAAGGAATGTGTAAAACCAGTTATAAAAAGCCTTAGTACAACTGACTAGGATTTTGAGTGCGATATCCCCGTCATTGGAAAATCAGTAGAATGCAGAGTTAGGCATCCAATGATTATAACTCTGATGAAGGTATTTTAGTATAATATTAGTACTAGCTTATGTACCCATCGATGTCTTGATTTAGTTGATGTGTTTTGAGTTATCCAAGGTACGTGGATAGAAGAATTGGCTACCATCTCTGAGATTTCCCGCCTATTTCTGCTTTCTCCTCCTCTCTAGGGGATAAATTTTGAAAATTCTTTAAAACCATATTGCATAATTATATAAATTAACCTTTATAATATTTGTAAGGCTCTATATCCGATGATTAAAAGTATACATTAGTGAATTTTGAAATCTTTCAAACCCCATTGTTTTTCTCCTTAGTGATAAAATTTATATTCATATTTTGGTGTATATTTTCTTAATACCACTGATATATAGTTGTGAAAAATTTAAGCCTTTTACTAAATCACGAATTGAAAAATCTAGTGATCCGCACCATTGGTCAATGATTCTAAGGCATAAGGCTTGCAATATGCAGTTTATACGAAGGCTATCCTAGAATAAATCTCTGTTTGACTGATTAAAAAAAAAAGTCAAAAATCGATATAAAAATCTTATTATATATAGCTGGATAGCTTTTTTACATAGTATATATCTAAATTCACTCCCTTACCATAACTTAGCACCAGTTTTTGCAATTCCTCGTCAAGGAATAGCGCCGCCAGGGTATCCAGCCATTTGGTGACTTCAGCCATGAGCTCTTTGTTGGTTTCAAAACACTGGTTGGCCAGCAGGACCTAATCTTTCTGAAGAAATGTTAAGCGCTTGGCACCAATTCAGGACTGTTGGAGGTGTGGTCAAAATCTCCCAGTTGAACTGTTTGAGTAAAGCTTTTATGTTAACCACAGTATGGAGCCACACGTCATCGTGCAGAAGAACGAAGCCCTTGGTCAATATCCCGTGCCATTTGTTTTTGATCGACCTACGAAGCTTCTTCAGAGTTTTACAATGACGTCAGCGATGTATTATAAAACGCTGAAGAAGATTTGAAGGTTGATTCAAAACAAAAGGCGTGAGACACTCATCAAGGGAATAGATTTCCTTCATGAAAAAGCTTGGCCCGATACTGCGGCTTGCAACAAAACATTACTCGATCAGTTCAACTGGGATATTTTCGACCACCACTCTTACAGCCAGGATTTGGCACTAAGCGATTACCATTACTTCTGAATGATGAAATAATGGATGGTTACCCAACGTTTCAAAACCAACTAGGAGCATATAGATGGAGTTAACAACTGGTTGGGTTCTTAATTATAGAAGTTTTTTTATGTCATAAGATTATTTCTCTTTATTTAAATTTCATTACCAGCATTGGAGGTTGATATTGTAATAGCTTTCGTATTATGTTTGTGCTGATTTTTTAAGTAACCTCTTCAGTAATACTATTATAAACTTCAGCCTTATATTTATTCATGAATTGTGAGAATTAGTGATGAGTAAGTGAGTGAAGGCTTGGTCTTTTATACATAGAGATAATAACAAAAAATTAATTATTGATAGGAACTATAATATTATTTTACATATTCTATTGTGTTTCAATCTCACTGTCAAGCACTTTTTTGTATGTGGGTCACTTAGCCTACTCTTAACTGGATTAATAGTTACCTCTCAAGTTTACCAGTTGACTGTCAATCACTTTATACTCTCATACATAAGGTCGACGAGCAGTTTCTCCAATTCGTGTAAACCACTTAACACACCTAGCCTCCTAAATATTTGTTTATATTTTGTCGTCAAGTTTACTGTTTATCACTGTTATTCTACATGAGATTGTCGAGTTGTAGCTGTAAGTCATGTCGACAACTTGGCCCAACCTTCCAATAGTTTGTCTTTCAAGTGACGCTCCATACCAATGTACTACTCGTGTCGACCACTTGACCCTCTCCGCCTTCTAAATAATATTTTAAACCTTGTCAACCAATTTGTTATCGACCAGTTTTCATGGCTCCCAAGCTATGGACCTTTATCAGTTCAATTATTGTTTAATCATTACTACAGTTTCTTTGTGCATAAAACACTATCATTGTACGTAATAGATAATATAAGCTTTCCATTGTATAAAAATTAAACAAAAATAGTCAACGTCAATTTTTATATTTACTTTATATCGTCCCTCTGTTTCCTATTCAGCTGTACATGTTTATTAGCTATGCTAAATTGTAAGCGATGAGAAATGTTGAATTTATAAGAAGTTTAGCCGAATTTGTATCGAGATAGAGATATTGGATTAACATTTAGTAAAAACAGCCGTGAATACATCTTACCGGGATTAAAGCACCAATTTACCCATCATATAAAATCTATTGAACGAGGGAGGCCTTGGATCAGGGCCGGTCAACATATAGCATGCGTGCCAAAAATCACTAAAGTTTATTAATAGTTTATGAATATGATTATCATTACAACCATATTATTTGTGAGGAAATTTTTATAACAGTATAAGAACATTGTCAACTATATTTCATATGGATAACATTACATTTTTTTCTCTAGATAGCCTAAATGGTTCGTAAAATCAATGTCCTTTAAATAAACATTTTTTTTATCAGTTCTGTAATATTTAAAACAGTTCTATATATATATATATATGTGTGTGTGTGTGTATGTACACTTACCTAAAACCAGCAAGATATCTTAACACAATAAAAACTGTCCCTTTATTTAAAAAGTATGTGAATTTACCCCCTGAAATAATTTTTTACATTAAAATACTTAGTAGTTTTTTGGGGGGGGAGGGGAGAAATACAGCGGATTACAGTTAATTGAAAAGACAGCCTTGATAAGTGATACAGTGAAAATGTGTTTGAAATAAACATTCCTCTACAAAAACTAGATCACCTTGCTGTACGCCAGTATTCGAAAATGTAAATTGTCTTTATATGCCTGGACACTAGTCTATTATTTGATGTTTGTACATATTTATACATCGTTATATGCCAATATTCTACCATCGTAAATTTTCACATTTAACAGAAGCACACATTTTACTTAGTAAAATAGAAATAAGCATATCGAAAAAGTTTAGGAAGTCAACAATTAGTGTTTGTGAATCAAATATAGTTTATATTTCTGCCTTGAGTAGAGCACCATAGTTCTATTTATTTGTTAGACAAATAATTTGTATGGTATATATTTTTTTCCTGGTAGATTGGCATAGAACAGTAGAAGGTTTTGTATAGATGGCGGTGAATTCAACCAGGTTTTGACCATTTTTCCCTCTTATTATTGCTGAATATTGAGTTTTTGTTTACAATACATTTTAATTTCCTTGCACGTATGTGCCAGGCTCTTGGGATTTTCCTCAGGTCCATACTTTGAGGAGCCGTCACCTGGAGTCTTGCAGCGAAGAGATTCAGGCGGAGATATCCTAGAAGTTTAAAGACATACAAAGAAAATCGTACTCGTTGTCGACAAGATATCGGATTCCAAGGAGCAATGTGTTTTGACCATTTTCTTCTGGACCATCACACCAACTGCTGATTAAGAAGTTCAACTGGCCTCCTGCAATTTTTTGAACAGGGCAGATGCGTCGTCCATCACCAAGGCTATCAACGAGTATCTGCTCAGTTACAACATTCCTTGGAACGTGTTATCGATCTGGTTTCTGACTCTGCTCCTTACATGAGTGATTGCTTCAGAACCGCCAATACAATTGCTGGAGATCACTTTCTTCACTTCCAGTGTTAATTGCATAGCATGGATTTGGTGGGGAATATCTTAATGAAAGTGTTAAATCTGCTCGTTACTAAGATGAAATGGCGTTCCTTAATTCACGTAAAATAAAGTGGGGCTACATTAAATCTTAAATTAGAACCACTCTGATTTGAAAAAAAAACTGTTCCTGAGTCCTGTCGCTACGAAGTGGAGTAGTTTGTTTCACTTGGTAATGTATTTGAACACGTATGTTGATGCGTTGGTTTAATTTTTAATTGTATACGAGCCCAAAAATGCAACTGTAGACATTATTTTGGAACAGTTTGCGGACATTTTTGGCACAAAGAAGTTAAAGTGAATTTGCAGTTTGTGGTGGATGTGTGCTTTATGTTTGTACAATTGATTGATACACTAGAAGGATATAGATATTCTTATGGCCACTTGTTGTGAGATAGCTTCATTGATTTGAATGTATCTCTGAAGAGCCGGTATTTTACCATTGGACACTAAATTTTCTCTAAATAATGTCCAGAACCTAGCTACCAGAAGCAAAATTAAAAATGAATTGATTGAATGTTGCTACAAAAGCTCAGTGAAATAAGCTACACACATGCTGAACCATCAAGTTAGCTCCTATAAGCTTTTTTTATGAGGAATCCAGCAAACTCTTGAGCCCAGCAATTGCAGGCCAGAATATTTATACAAGTGACAAGAGTCAGCTAACCAGCAAACCTAAACTAGTGTCTACATTTAAAGGGTAGATGATGATATTTTTTTAAATGGCTACACGTAGTTTAAAAGGCAACCTAAGGCCCAAGTTAGAGATGGAGTAACTGTTGACACGATACGGTTTCTCTTGTCCGTCCGGATTGAGTTTTAAGCTTTTACCAATACAACTTTAATGACGATCCAACACCAAAGCCACTGGTGCAACTTTCGCCAGTTTCCCGTCAGGAGACCAACCCCTCCACCTCAGGCCGAGGCACCTGCCAAAGCCACCCTACCTGAACCGATGCCATCCTGTTCTACTCTTTCAGTCGAGGGCCCACCCGAGACCGTTCCTCCTCTTATCCCAACCCCAAAACTCCCGCCACCCTCACCTCTACCCCTGAACCTTTACACCCTTCAAATCTTTTCCTACCACTCCTAAATCCAACACGTGTTACCCCTGCCACCCACACACCTGAGTATGATACCGCAAAGGAAGGTCCAGGAGTCTCCGAGGAGTAACCGTGGCTACCTAGTCATGGAGCATATCATCATCTACCTGGTCTCTCATGGCAGTACACCCGAATAGAGGACCACCAGTACTGAAGGAGCTCAGGGTCGCACTCTAGAATGCCAACGGAGTCACGGGGAAAAAGTCTGAACTTGAAAGTTTCCTGGCAAAGCATCGTGTCTATGTAATACTGTTGCGAGAGACCCACTTTTACTCCGCAATGAGGTTCTCATTAGTAGAGTTCATCTGCCATCGGAGTGACCAAGCGGTGGATGTGGGAAGGGGCGAGATGTCGGTCCTGGTTTGGAGGGGCCTTTACCATCACGTGATCTCACTTCCTACCCTCCAACACATGGAAGCAACGGCTATTCAACTGGTGACCTCGACCAGCCTAGTGTATCTCATTTCCATCAATTTACCTCCCTACCGCCGGTTTTACTCGGCTACGAAGGCTGGCATGGAGGTTCTGCTTCGAGGTACCACGCCTGTTTTAATAGGTGATGACTTCAACGCTAAGCAACACTAATGGAGCACTAGGTTTATGTGCGCTCGTGGTGGGTTGCTCCACGACATCATAGATCTACACGGTCTGGTGGCTTCTGGCCCTCCCAACCCCTACCCACTTCGCTCTCAATCCCATTGGTTTCCCGGACGTCCTAGACTTCGTTGTCTCCAGAGGGATCAGAAGGCCGTTGGTGCTGAAGTCTCTAGCTGAGCTAGACTCGGATCACAACCCCGTTCTTGTGAACCTGGGACGCGTGTTGTCCTTTATAGACCCTCCCGAAAAACCCAACCTAAGTCTTAATGACTGGGACAGGTTTACGAATGTGTTGAGAGAGAGGTTGGGACCTCCACCCCCCACCTCCTTCCTTTCAAAAAGCAGTATAAAATGATTGTGGTTTGGAGCTCATAACTTCCGCCATCAAAGGGTCACTCGAAGCTTCGACGCCGAGGCACCGTCCTAAGAGGGCACCACCGGCTTCTTTGCCCGATTCTATCCTCTGGCACGTCCAGGGTAAAAATCGGTTGAGGAAGGCTTGGCAAATCTCGAGACAAGGCAAACTGGAGCCGCAAAGTCCATGCGGTTCGGGAGATGGTCCTATAATACCGAAACAGTGTCTGTGATGACAAGATTGAGAGCCTGTGCATGCAGGACAAGTCCATATGGTGAATGACGAGGAACTTTATGTGGGTCCTTGCACCAAAGCCGCCTATTGTGGGTTGCAACGGGGTAGCCAACTCCGACCAGGAGAAGGCCAATGCTCTCGTTGAGCACTTAGAGGCGCAATTTGTACCGACTGACAACCCGTCACACTCGGTGCATGTTGCGCACGTGGATTAGGTCATTGGTGCGGTATAGTACAGACCCTAGGATGAATCTGAACCCACGGAGGTGAGATAAATGTCACGGGCGATAGCCATTCTAAGTCTAAAGAAGGCCTCCGGTCTGCCCTTGGAGGCGATTAACTTCCTCGTGGAGTTATTCAACGCCGTCCTGTTACTGTGTCACTTCCCCGAGCTCTGGAAGCACTCCAACGTCCTCTGCTTTCATAAACCGGGTAAGGACATGACCCTATATTCGTCCTACCAACCGATCAGCTCGATCGACTACCTGGGAAAGTTTTTCGAGAGACTACTACTGACGAGACTGACCCGACATGTTCGCGAGGTGGGAATCTTGGTGTAAGAGCAGTTCGGCTTTCAGTTGGGACACGCTACGTCTCACCAATTCTTCCAGCTCGTGGAGCAGGTCACGAGAAACTTCAACATCAACAGGCTTATTGGTGCTGTCTTTCTCGACGTGGCAAAGGCCTTCGACCGTGCTTGGCACGAAGATCTCCTTTTCAAACTCCTCTACCTGAACCTGCCCTTCTACCTAGTTAAGGTTATTTAATCTTATCTATACCACCGCATCTTCTCCACTACCTTTGGGAAGGCAACCTCCCAAGTCAGAAGCATCCAGGCTGGAGTGCCGCAGGGTTCCGTGGTGGGCCCGGTGCTTTTCAGTCTGTATGTGAACGACATTCCCAAATCCCCAGACACCAAGTTGGCACTGTATGTGGACGACACGACTCTTGTATCGGAGTCGTGGCGAGGGCAGCTGGTGGAGAGGCGACTCCAGACGCACCTGTTGCAGTTGGAAGGGTGGCTGACCACCTGGAGAACCAGTATTAACGTGGAGAAGAGCTCAGCAATGTTCATCACATGGAAAATAAAGTTTTACAGGCTAGCCCCAATCCGGCTGTTCAGAGAACATATTAGATGGGCGGAAAGTGTTAAGTACCTGGGACTTACGCTGGATACCAAACTGACCTGGAGACGACACTGTAACGAGAGACTCAACAAGGTGAGGCAAAGGCTGGGAATCCTAGGCCCATTGCTTAACAGGCGTAGCAGCGCCTTCTCAAAAAGAACAGTCTGACGCTGTACAAGCAGTTGCTCAGACCGATACTCGACTATGCGTGTCCCGCTTGGGGCCACCTGGCTGACACGTATATAAGGAGGATGCAGGTGTTCCAGAGCGTATGCCTGAGGATTATTGTGGGTGCACCTTGGCATGTCCGGAATGAGACTCTGCATCGCAACCTGGATATGCCTACCATCAAGAACCACTTCCGGGGACTGGCGCAGTCCTTCTACGCCAGACTTCCCGGTGCCACCTATCCTCTTATCCAGGGGCTTGGGAACTACGCCATCGACCCTGGTGGGTGCCATCGACGTCCCAAAGCCCTGCTTTTATATGCGAGAAGTGTCAACAGTGGTTTGGGACGCTATCACCCAGACCCCCATAGAGTAGTGTCTCCACACGTAACTCTAAAAACCCTTATTCGGTTTTCCAAATACTCTTTCCCGCCCACTATTGCTATTAATATGTNGTTTTCTCTCTTTTTCTTTATTCAAAAACTTCGTGAAATGCGACAACCCGACTTTTGACTCGCGAACCACACGGTGTGACCAATTGGTCGGTACGTGTTGGAACTTGCTCTCGTGCTCCCCTTCAGGGAGCATCAGCGCATGCCATTCGACTGTGACTGTGACTGTTGATGACGATTTGAGCTCCAGTAAATAGTCTAGATGCAGAGCGGTTTTTTATTTAGTACAATTTAGTATTAAATTATAGTCACACCAATATGACGCATACTATGGTAGAAACCTGCGCAATATTATATTTTGAGCAATAAAGCCAGCTGCTCTCGACTAAGTGAACTCCAGGCTATATTGTACAAGCAAGTGGATTTCATTATTTTAATTAAGTTTTAATTGTAGTGATGTTACTTGTGGTTCAATGTAGTGCTATCAATTTGCTACATAATGCTATTTAAAAAAATATAGATGCTACAATACCCGATTTTGAAAGACCATAATTCTATTTTTCAAATAACTGATGCTAAGAAAAAAGTGTCTCTAACGATAAATGAAAGAAAAAATTTAGATTAATCCCTCTAAGTATTATTAAAAATGTAAATAATTCGCAAAAAGACCTTGAAAATTCAGGTTTCTTTTAAAATAATGATTTCCTTCGGAACATATATCCGTGAAATAGCTTTTTTTTCTTTATATATCTCTAGAGGAAATGCAAATAAATAAATTACTATAGTATCACCTTGAAAGGTGTGAAATCAGACAATATACCCAAGTTTAAAATTGCTCTCTATATTTACCCATACCAGCTTGTTATATCATTCATATATTACTTTATTTTCCAGGAGCTGGAAACTTTTAGAAAATTTGGCTATATAAGAATATTATAGATTTTAGATCGTGATCTTAATTGCAGCTATAATCAACTGTGTTAAATAGGTCAATTGCTAAAACACCATCTTAAAATATTATTGACAAATTAAAAATAATCGGATCATATACTTCCTTAGGACATTATTGTATTGTTATTAAATTTACTTTTTATAAATTTTGACCAATTAAATAAGTAATTATTAACTAGTTAGTCTAAAATGAGAGCGAAATAATCGTAATAGCCAATTTTTAGAAAATGTAATTTTTTTTTCTTTTCACTCTTTAGTAAGCCGCTATTAATTTTAGGGTTAGACAGACGGCGTTGCAAAAACCACTATTTAGTGTTAGGGGGGTCATGAACCTTCTACATCCATCAACATTTCAGGCTGGATTTTTTTTTATTTTCATAATACTTTATCTTAAAGTGTTGGCAAAGAAAAAAGAAATATACATATTTATGTCTATCTTGAAAACGTTTGGCTTTATAAAAATTTATTTCAAGTATAAGATGTTTATTATAAATTATAAATAGATACACATCCATGCAATGATAAATAATTTCATAGCTCGCATACTTACGTAGATAAAATTAAAAATTAGAATTTACGCATAAAAACGGAGCCCTTTATGTCATTTTAACGAAAAGATGAGAGTAGCCATTTGGTTTGTAATATTTATCAAAGCTTACAAATGAAATTTAATAGAAATCGATAAAGCTGACTTTGATAAAATCGATTTTTTCTCATTCCGCCCTAAGGAAACTACCCTTAACTTTAGGGTTGGATATCCAATTCCAAAAATTCCTTGGGGTAAACCTATGAAAACCATATATACCAAGTTTTTGCCCAATCGGTAAAATAGTTAAGGCTCTAGTCCGAGGTACAAACCTAGAGACAAATTGACAGAAAGACAGACGACAATGTGAAAACCAATTTTTAGGGTTCGGGGAGTCATGAGACTTCGACATTCATCAAAATCTCGAATTCAATTTTTTTTTTGACGATCACAAAACTATAAGGAAAATTAAATATATTGATACTGGGTCCCAAGGGTCAACATTTCATATTAATATGTCAACTTCCGGTTTTAAAATTTTCGACATTTTATAAGGGGTTGCACATTTATGGTTATTGCATTGCTATTAAACTCCTCATTTATAAATTTAGACCAATAATTAGGTAAATGTTAATTAGAAAATTGTTGCGTTAAAACTTTGGTAGTATCTCTTTACAACTAAATCACACAAAATTGTATTAATATATTATACAATATCTCTGAAATTGTTGGTTTTATAATAATATGTTTAGTATAATTTTTTTTATATTTAATAGTACTACAATTTTGCAATGGTAAGCTTTTTAGTATCTCAAATATGTGCGTAAATACATAAATATCCGCTTCTGTATATTACCCTAAAAATTATTTTCATTTGAAAATGAAAATAGCCAGTTTATTATAATCTTTATCAACGCCTATATACTAAATTTAATCAAAATTTTTAGAGCCAATTTTGAGAAAATCGATTGTTTCTGTTTTCACTTTTTATTAAAATACCCTTAAGTTTGTTGTTAAAAAGACACACAGACAGACGGCATTGCAAATACCACTTTTTAGAGTTCGGGGGGGTCATGAGATGTTGACATCCATTAACATTTCAGGTTAGTTTTCTTTTTTTTACGGTCACAATACTTTGCCTTTAGTGTTTGGAAAGTTTATATATATATAAGCGTATAACCTTAAAGTTATTGATTTTATAAACATGTGTTGCGTGTACAATATTTATATTATAAATATATTTACATATTTACAATGTTAAGTAATTTCATATATCAACTAGTTTCGGATATATGATAAAAAGTGGGAAATTACGCATCTGATCGGGGCCCTTAAATTCATGTTGCCAAAATATTGAGAGTAGCCATTTTGTTTAGAATATTCATAAATTATTTGAAATGAAATTTAATCAAATTGTTTGAGCCCATTTTGAGAGAATCGACTTTATCTCTTTTTGCCCATTTGTAAAATCCCCTTAATCTTAGGTTTGGATAACCAATTCCTAAAACCCCTCGAGCAACCTTATTATAAACATAATACCAAGTTTTAATCCGATCGATAAAATTGTCTAGGCTCTAATTGGAGGTACAGAGAGAGACAGACAGAAATTCAAAAAACCACTTTTTCAGATTCGGGGGTTCATGAAACGTCGAAATTCAATAAAATCTCGAGTTCAATTTTTTTGACGATCACAATATTTTATCGAATTGTAAAATGGTGATAAATCAACCAGAGATATTAAACTTTTTTTTGCATACCAGTTTTTATAAATAAGCCATTCAAGGGCAAAAAAGATTCCCCGTCAGCAAGATTCTGTGGGCAACTATGATTACTTCTATTCATTCAACTTTGGTAGAATCTTAGGGCAAAATGATTTACCATAGGTTTTGTGTGTGTCTATTCTCAACACATGGAGATTAATGGTAGTCTTCGAAAGGCTGTTTTAGGGCCTTATCCCCTATCATTAACGGAGTAATCCCATTCACCTTAACAACCCATCCCCCCACGGAAAAGAGTTTAAATTCACCAAATTCTTTCCACTCTGGTATTTGAGGATTGACCCTTAGAGTGAGAGAATATCCAGATGATCATCATCAATGCACGATCCCATATCGTCAGAAGAGTAGTATTAGGCCTTATGCAGATCTTATTACGACTTTAGAATCTCCCTCGAATAAGTGGTCTCCTCTATTAGATTAAATATTTAGCTATTTTATCTGCACCTGTTCTTTTGCCAGTTTATCCTCTCCCCGTCTATCGTATCTTAACCTCATATTCTCTATCATTATATTGATAATGTCCCTAAACTTGTTCCCTAATCTTCTGAAAATATTGTATGAATGATGTATATAAAATTCTCCCCAAAAGTTTTATATAATAGTCTAACAAGGAAAAGGGGAAGTGAGGAGAACTTAGAATTTTGCTTTCTTTCAAAGAGAGGTAGTAGTCCTTATAGTTGTTACAGGTTAATACTGATGTAAACAAGTATAAGCTCGTATAATGATCATCTCACATGAACTCCCTTATGCAGTGGGAAAAGAACATACATTTTGGATATGTATATCAGTAATTTTACATTACTTAGATCGTTATCACTCATGCCAATGTACATTATTTGTAATGGAAACACATTGTTCAGTATGAATAGTAGACTTTTCCTCGATGTATTATAAATATGGTGGTTAAGCTAGACCATTGAAGAACTATCAAACCTATTATTATTCTGAGCAATGAACAATGAATACATTTATTATAAACTAGATGTATAAATACGTTATTATATAATACATGATAGGTTTGTGCCGAGCTAACTTCAGTTAGCTCACACAAGGGTCTTGGTATGTAACCTTTTTCTGGCGCATATACTTCTAATTGCTTTCTTTGATCCTTAATGAGCCTCCTTTAATTGTTCGTGCGCGCGAATTCCCCCTTCCTCGGAAGAGGGGTAATTCCTGACGTTCATATGTCTTCTTTCCCCCTCCACTCTCTTCGATAACTGGTCATGCGCTCTGCTTGAAGCGAGTCCGGCCTTGTTTCTCACCCCTCCTCTCTCCTTGCAGTTAGTTCCCGTCTGGGAGTGCTCAGCGACTGTCCTAAGCGAGTGCTAGCTTTAGGGTTGTACTATTAACACTGGGGAAAGACGCTTCGTCTTAGACCTGGTATTCTTCTGCGCTCTTTAAATATTGGCAGTGTTCTCCTGATATACAACGGGTGGTCGCTGCCCTGTATAGTCACCATGGCATCGCTGGGATGGCATCTTTGGGACCATCACAGTTAGCCCTCGCCACACCTTGCCTTGATAAATTGTCTACTACTATCTACGGCTGGTACGGTACTGGTATTCTCCCGTTGGTACGGAGCTACTTCATCATTGGTGCCTTGCTGGTGCTGGATTGCTGGAGGCGTGCTGGTACTAGGCTGCTAATCTCCAGCGGGTACGGTGCTGGTATTCGCCTGCTGGTACGGAGCTACTCCATCATTGGTGCCTTGCTGGCGCTCGCACGCTGGAAGCGTACTGGTTCACCGGGGCTGCGATGCTGGTACTCTACCGATTGTTAGCAGCTGGCTCGTGGTGGGTACGTTCGCCAGTAAGTTCACGCTGCTGACGGACCCATCAGAATACGGTTGGTCGAGGTGTACAGGATTTAAGCGAGCAAGGACCCACTGCCTTTAGAGCGTGCGACATAGTATAGTGATGCGAGTTGTCTAGGTCATGAGTACTGGTAGTGGATGTGTAACGGGCTCGACTCCCGGGGGAAGTACTCTAGGTTATTTGTTAGGTGTATTGTTGTGAAGCATTGTGGCGATTGCTGCTCCATTTGAGCTTGTAGTGCTATAATCTGTAATCATGCACTGTGTGCCAAGCCTATAGGTAACCTTATATTTGTATGCTCTCATAGGCTGGGTGAGGATAGCCTGACACCACTTTACTATATACAAAAAGCTGGCCAGAATGTTACCACCAGTCTCTACGAATAATTTAACTTGGTAACCCAGATCGCCAGGGAGCTCATGTTTAGATATATGTGTTGTTAGCATACTTCAGCCTTGGGCATGATCAGCCAGAATGTTCTTTATTAGTAAAGAGGTTCTGCGTTTTTCCTTGAGTCGGTCATTGTCTGTGTGATAAGCAAGTAGCTAGACAGTTATGCAACCTGTGTATAATGCCACCAGAATCCTATAATCTATTATTGTCGTGCTTATAATGTGTTTATTGTCAATATTAAATAAATCTTATTTGCTCTATTTCTCTCTACTATGTTTACTTGCATCCCACCCCTATTTTCCTGTGGTTAGGGTGCAGGTTGAGCGTAAGATGATCTAGTATCTAACTTAATTTCATTGACTATGATTCATGGCTCGGTCCAATGAATGATTATCGACGTCCTTTAATTATGATGCATAGCTATAACCATTGACCTATGATTAAATATAGGGTAAGTAAACTGCATGACTCTGATCAATGAAAGAAGATTAATTGTTTTAGCGATAAAATATATCATTCTTATAAATGTAAATATGTTATATTATGATAATGCATCTCTTTAATTATATAATGAATCATTGTATCGGAGCCGTGACCGTGACAGCTATGGCAAACTAATAATGGACTAGACTTTGTCAGAATGACGTTACTCATCCACCTGACTTGGAATGATAGGAATATGATTTATCATGAGTTATCAGTCATATTTAGACTTTATACCTTAAGTTGATACAGTAAATTGACAGAGATTAGATGGTGAACTCTGCCTCATAGTAGTTTCACCAATACAATACTTAGTCAGAATATCCTTAAGGGTGAGGCTATGCATTATGTTTCATAAGCATAATGTTCAGGAAGCGAATCCATATTAAGTCCAGAGTTCCTCTGAGTACATTAATGTAAAGCAATATTGGGTAAGTATCAATCATGTATCTAATCAGACACCTTAAGTTAAAGCTTTAAGGTATTGGTTTGTAGTATAATCTGGCATACCTTACAGAGTTATAACATGGCTTGGATTGATGAACGATGCATAGTAATGAATGGTAATCACGTAAGTATCGGAGATGAACAATGAATATATAATGTATATCATGGTTCTGATCAGAGAATGACGATAAAATATAAACAATATATAGATGTATCCTCAACGGGTACAATGTTACACGATTAATGCCTATGATCAATGAATGATAATATCATACATGACTCTAATCAAGTATATATATGTATACTATATATACATATATGTATAATTATAAATCATGATGATTTTATGCTGTTTAAATCTGATGTATGAATGATAATCATATGCTGTGTAGGTATGACACGAATGATGATAAAAATTATTATTCGTTTGAAGCAGAATTATCATCAAACTTCAAAGATGAAAAAACAAACAAATCATTCTTAGCAAAGAGAGACGATCACATGTTGTCCAAATAATAATGAAAGAACATGATGGATTTTTGGTGTCAGACAAAGATTGCAACATTAACAAGATTGTTAGCTTTATCTTTTATGTAATCATGGTGTCATTTTAATGTTAGTAAGAAAGATACATTTAGTCTCTAACCCCTTGATGATTTTCAGCATTGAAAGCCTGCTGAGTTTATGGTGATAATTATTTAAGATCAAAATGAAACCCCGATAGTAGCGAATGATATATATGTACGAAGGCTTACATGGATACACGGAATTCTAAGAATACAATCTCTAAACGTGTGGACCAAACTATGACTGCAGCATATAAAGATTAGAAGAGGAAATATTTTAAAGGTAAAGACTTTGTTTATTCATTTTGTTAAACATTTGAAATTTTGTGAAGTTTGGTGAGTTCCATCGAAGTCCGTTGAAGTCTGTTTCTGAAATATGAAAGGTGTTTAAATGTCTAATGATTGTGATCTGTGACTCTATCTAATATTATGCATGGTATAGTCAATGAAAGGTGAACCAATGTGTTTTAAATATTATGTATAAAACTGTCATACATCATACCTATGTCTAATAATTGAAAGATCATCAAATATCTTATAATTATTTATCAATGAGATGTGATCAAAATGTGCTATAAATATAATGTTCCTCAAATCAAGTATTGTATATGTGATCAAATATATTTTATGTTTAATCTTTAGCTCTAATCAATTCACGATACTCAATTGTGTAAAGATATTTATGCAACACTTCTTCATGTATGAGGTATGTTTGTGATAAATTACTGTTATAAAACTGTCATTTAAGTATTATGAATTATTAGTGATTAATTATGATACATTGTTTTATAAATGAATGTGTTCTTTTAAAAAGGTGTGTTTTATAAATATGTTATGCCTCTAATAAAGTATGTATAAAATTAACATATTTATTAATAAATAAAAATATATCAATAATGTCATCAGTATGGTGGACCTCCAACGTCTAATCTAGGATGGTGTTTATTATGATGTATGAAATATGATTATTTTTCTTCTAGGTATGATGTATGATTATTGATTAAATACTATTCAAGTTATGATTAACTAATTCTAATTAATTTTAGTATATGTATTGCTCAATGATGAAAGTGCTATAAATATCTTATGTCTCTAATAAAATATGACTTATTGGGTATATCAATTAATGAGACGTGATAAAATATGTATTAAGAGTGGCTGGCCTTTAATCTAGTATATTAAGTTGTATGATTCATGAAATATGATAATATATCTTCTAAATACGAAGGGACAATAGTGATTAAATATGATGCTACAATGTTCTAGATTATATCATAATGAGTGAGGATTTATCATCAAATGTTTGAACGATAGGTGACTGGCTGCCACATAATTTAGAATGTATATACCTTTGGTGTAAGACTATTCTTCCTCTAATATAGTACAAATTAGGAAGATAAGATATATACATAAGAATTTCATAATGTCTTTATTATTTTATCGTTAAGTGGTCGAACTTTGGCATATGCTACCTTGAAATTTCTTCAAGTTTGTTAAGAACACTAAAAGGTTTTTGACTTGAAAAGTTGTCATCATGCTTAAAGCCATTTATTAACACATTATCAGGCCTATGACCTCACCGAGGAGAGAAGAGTGGTGCAAATCAATTTAACAAAAAATATTTAAATGCATTTTAAGGCCAGAGTATTCAAATAACTTTTAATCTTCCACCACGTCTGAGTTCCCGTTCAGGTTATACAACTACATTACATTCTCTAATAAAATATCATAACTCGCGTTGATGGAGATAGGGAAACTATTTGGGAAACGCAACCCTCAGATCACCTTACCTAGGTTTAAACCCCTATAACCCCATTTCAACTAACACAATTAAACACGAGAGTGACTCTTTGGATCATACGAACACCGATATGAGTGTTATAGCTGTTGTGGCCTTACGTGTTTTTTTGGGGGAGGGCTTGCGATGGTGATATATTGTGGTCCTACAGAACAGGTAGTATACACTACACATATAGATATTGGTTTATCAGCCAAGTACGTTCAAAAGTACTTATAATTGAAGTAAAATATTTGTAATTTAAGAGAGCCAGGGCAAGACACTTTCCCCCTTGATTTTTATTTTATCGAGAAATTTTATTTTTCAAAAGGTTATGTACATAAAAAAATGACAGTTTAACTTCCTATCTAATATTTGGTGTATATAAACCCTGATTTATATAGAAAGCCCACTTTCGACCCCCAACATCGATTGAAAGGACTAAAATTTGGCATTTTAGACATTTCTCTTATTTGATCCTATGGCTTAAAATGTATCTAAAATGTGTTTCAAAAGCTCTTAGTAATACTTTCTTATGTAATACTGTATAATTTATCCTAACCTAATCAATTAAACAAGATACTAATGTTGACATATCTCTATATTCATAACTATATCATTGCCTCATGATTGGGCCTTGCAATGCAAACAGCACTAAGAAAACAACGTAAATTAACTATAATTAAGTGTGTATTATGAGCCCAAACTGCTATCATCAAAAGTAGTTATATGTTGTCAATTTGGTAGACCTGTTTGATAACCTAAATCAATAGAATATTTAAATTTACTTTTTAATTGTTGCTTCATAACCTTATGAACATTAGATGAATAAAGTATGTTCATTATTCGGTTTGAAAAAAAAAGTTACATAGAATTATTGTAGGATAATTGATCATGAATTTTATTTTATACCTAATTAATTAAAATAACCATACTAGAAATGTACTTTTAACAGATGTAATCTAATAGATAAACACTCACTATTTCTATATTAAAATCCCTTACAGTAAATTATTTTCCAATATTAAGCTACCTAGCAATCTAATTCAATGTCCTATCTAACACCATTCGCCAATAAGAGAAATTGTAACATTATATTTGTAAATTCTTTATTGTAACTAGCGGTACATTGCAGCTATTAATATTTGTAGGTTCTTCATTGTCATTAAACGGTACATTACAGCTATCAGGATACGCAGATGATTTATTTTTTGTTGAGAGTAATTAAGGAAGCTATTGCAAGAAAATCAGTTATTTTATTGGGTCCTAGTAAGGAAATAGGTTTAGAAGTGTAGAATGAAAAGACTACGTAAATGATCACACAGAGATCATAGCTTGGAGATGATATTTTAGATATTTCTTCAAACAACATCTAATCTGACATGCTTAGTGAGTTTTAATAATCGTCAAAACTTTCAACTAACATTAATAATGTTAGGTTGGAAATAAGGAAAGAATACAGTTGGAAAATGCATGATATGACTCCCTCAGTAAGGTTTTGACAACTTGCCTGATTTCGAGAAATGTAAAAATCAGAATACACAAAACAATAATTTTACCTTTTATTCTCTATTAGTGTGAAACGTGGTATCTCATATTTTATGAGGAAAATTAATCATTAGTTTATGGTTTTTGAAAACAAGGTGATTAGGAAGATATTTGGTCCAAACAGGGTGAGGCTATTGGGGGGTTGAACAGGTTACACATCGATGAATTACAAACCCTGTACTAATCACAATACATTTTTAAGACAATAAAGTCTAGTAGATTATGTTGGGCAGGACATGCAGAACAAATGGGAGATATCTAGTTCATTTTTCAGAGTGATGACTGGCAAACCCAATGGGAAGAAACCGTTGGGAAGACCTAGACGCAGATGGGAGGGTAACATTAGAATGTACCTGAAATAGAAATGGTGTAATGAGATCGACTGGATAGAACTATCCCAAGATAGGAATAGGTAGCGCACGTTAGTAGGTGCGTCAATGCCACATGATAAGTAAATTCTTCATAATTTAATAACTAAATGTTTATCAGAACCTTAGTGGGCTGTTTCGGGGAAAAATTTGTTTCAGGTTAGTTTACTGATCTCAAGGAGGTAGGGTGGAGGGGGGGGAGTCTAATGTTTGAAGACAGTTTACTGATGACTGATATTTTAATATAGACTCTTACGATTGGTTCCAAATGTATTAAGTACTGTTAAGTTTTTTTAATTATTACTAATTTTGAAAATTGTTTTATTTTAAATACATTTATTATATTTTATTTTACTGATGACTCATTTTTGAAATGCTGTGTTTTTGTTCAAATCGTCTATTTGAAGAATATTTTCATAGTAAATAATAATGTAGCTATGTTGATTCTCCTAAAGTAAGTTATTTCAGGGGAATTGTTTTCATACGACGTATTTTAGATAATTTATAATTTCTTGAAAACGATCATCATAATATGATTAAAATTGTGTCTCTGAGGGTTAATATTTTTTTCCAGGATGAATAAAAAAACAGTCTTTCCTAATTTATATAATTTGGGTGTTTTTGAAAATGACTTATTTTTTAACATAGTTTCCGGAGGTTGTGCTGACTCCATAACACCTTCCAGCCGCAAATGTTGACACTATCATAAGTTTTCATAACTACCTGTGACGGCCGCTCTGTCGGTATGGATCGATTGGGGGCTTACGACATGTGTTATTATGACAAAAATATGAATATGGTAATTTTATTTGTTTTTAAAACATTAACTACACGAGTGTAACCAATCAAGTCTAATAATTACCCGTCTATGGTGTTGATGTTTACTCCAAACATATTTTCTACACGCACCCATTAACACAATATTTTTTTAATTTTTGGACAACATATACTCTAGGGACTTCTTAAAATAATATCAAAATGTTGTAAATAATTTATTATATTTACAAACAGCAATAATAGTCAAGTCTTATAATTACAACAACTAACTTTTGAGAATTTCACCAACATTCGTAGCTTTTTACAGGGGGTTAAAGGTACATTCATGATATAGTATTGGTTAACAACACAAATTGTTCGTTTAATGCCATGGATAAGTTTTTTATGTTTGTAAATTTTTCTTTACTTGTTCATTTTAATATAACAGTGAATTGGATTAATTTTGTTGTTAGATAATTTGTTAACCTTTGACTTATTTTTCCTTTAAATATGTTAGTGGCTAAATACACTCTTAAGTCACCCCTTACGCTTTATTTTATCTGGTTCCGTTTTTTTCTGTATTCAATTAAGTTAGAGATTCATTTGTTTATTCTCAAAGTTTAGGTTGATTATGTGTATCACTAATGCTACTGTAACCCGAGATGTGTCCATTAGGAAAGAATAAACCTTTCTATATAAATACTAACAAAAAGCAAATAAAAATAAACATCAAAACTACTAAATCCAGCAGGCAAATAAAAAAAAATTGGTAAGAAAAAAAAAGGAAACTTTAGGAAGCCATTTTATCGTAATATATACAAGAGAATCTATTTGTTATTGTCCATTTCGTGTTTCAGTAAAACAAGGGTAGCTTTCCACAAGGTTCCTTTCTAAGTCTCATGTTTGTTACTTTTTCCAATTTCCCCTGCCCCTCGCCCCTTTCAGCCACCCTTAACCACTCTTTTCGACCACTCGTTTGGGCAGATTCTCTTCACATGCATTTAGCGGACCTTCCGGACAACGGAAATGGGAGAAAGGGCTTCAAGCCACTACGTTGGTCAAGCTCAAGCATCAGGATAAATAAAAAACACAACAGAAAAAAAGGTTTCTAGTGGTAACATTTCACAAAATAGGAAATACACACCATTCCTCTCACTCACTTTAAAAGGTTGTGTACTTGGAGGGGGTGATCCTGGCAAAGGCACTTTTTGCATGGGCACACACTGACTTTCATGAAGCTAGGGTTCACCTGCTCTGGAAGGGAGATTTAAATAATTTCCTAATTTTCTTCAATCTGTGGGAAATTCGTGTATCCTCAGTATTGAGTGACTGGACTAAGATATTTTATTCTAATTGCACCCTGATGCCGTTGATTATAAAGTTTGGGCTCCAATCTAATTTTGAATTAGTGTAGTGATTCTTAACGCTCACTTCTCATTAATGTAGGTGCATTTATTCGTCAATACAATCCTTAAGTTCTTTAATTTCTTAAGTAGTTGATCAACCTTGTGTGAAAATAAAAATTAAAGACAGCTCCAGCCACTACAATTCTCCAATTATATTTTAACACATAACATGGTTCCATGTCATGTGGTGTATTAAACTCGCAACGTAGGGTATACGGCCTAGATAAAAGATCTATATATT
Organism: Timema douglasi; assembly: GCA_901482245.1. NCBI lineage: Eukaryota > Metazoa > Arthropoda > Insecta > Phasmatodea > Timematidae > Timema > Timema douglasi. The sequence continues at coordinate 383,419 of CABEEJ010000119.1, forward strand.
CTTATTGGCTCACGATGGTTTGTTCAGGGTTGTAATTACAATCGGGTTTATAAGTGGTGTGTTTCTCTTGATAGTAACCACTCTCCCTTTACGCCAATGTGGGTACATTTACTCTAAATGTTACCTTAGTCACCCCCGCTTTATTAGAAGAGTAAAATGTGGCTAGCCCATAGGGCGAGTAATACGCGGTGCAACACAATAGGCCTACTAGAACTATGTTTATAACTTTATTTTGTCACAGTGCCAGCTAAAAATAAATGGTAGTCTTATCCGCCTCATATTATATAACCATTTTTAAAGTCCAAGTCTTACCCAAAGTTAGATTACACTTAAAAGCATATAAATCTAGGAATAAAAAACCCTTAGTTTGACCTAAGGGAAGACACTGTAAGTTAGGGTATCGACTAAATTTTTATGAGCTCTTCACTTTATTATATATATTATTATCTAATATGTGGATGCTTCAGTAAACCAAAATGTTTTTAAATATCTTCAAAATTAATCACAAATAATATACATTATCTTTAATGTTGTGAAATATATACTTGTATATTGAAAATATAATTGTGGATATTTTTAATTTTTTTTTAAATTTAATAAATTATTATTTATTCTATATTCCACAATAATGTAACTCATTATGTTTACCTTGTTCTCTAGGCTTGTGTGATACACTTATGTGCTAACTATGCTATTGGTTTGGAAATGAAGAAGGTAATATAAATAATAAGTTTAACCGCATTTGCGTGGAGTAAAATTGTAAAACCATTTTGTAAAAACCACCCTCAGTACACCCAACAGAGATACGAACACCTATATCTCCCTGCCATCGGTAGTTTAGTCTTTTGCGAGAGTTTTGGCTTAGACAATGTGGGCACCGAAACGGGTCCGATTTAATTGAGAGGTGTTATGTAAATATAATACACTTCTAACTAGATTTGAATGATTTCGAAAATGAAATGTCGCAATGTTGAACACCCCTTGTCTATAATAAACCACTTGAAGTTATTATTATTATTATTATTATTATTATTATTATTATTATTATTAGCACCGCGTCTTACTACCCGTTCGGGTTATACGCACTTACGCTAATGTGTAATGGTAGGGTGATTGTGAGATGAAATGGAGGACCTACAGTTTAACGCGGAATCCGAACCACGGCGGAGGCCTGGCATTCCCCACATTTACAAGATGTCTTGTCAGAGGTGAAGGAAGGGTTTGGTAATCAGACACTTGAAGTTCTTAGTGAGTGTATTTATTGTCAGAAGGACAAGGGCGTGTTGTCTACTAACCGAAGTGATGGGGCATTGGGCTGTAATAGATTATTTTTTCCATACTTGTAAGAGCTCTCCTTAACACTTACGCTTTTTGGTTAGAACAAGGAGGGTATAATTTAAAAATAATGTAGATGCATTTGAATGGAGAGAGTATTTAACTAACTTGTTAAAACAAACCTCAAAACATATTGCTAATATTAGAGCTTCCTCCTCCGTATCGGAGGATATTTATTTATTTTAAAAAAACATGACGTTTAGACCACGTGACCACGCAATCACGTGTTCAACAACTATAGTGAATTGATTAATTTACCCGACTCGGTGGCATAGTTATCTGACGCACTATATTCGTGTTGAGGCAGACTGTCGAGGAGATCAAGGTTAGAATCTCGGTTGGGTGAACTGGGGTGGTTTTTTCTAAATGGTTTTCCACTCTATCTCCATGCAAATACGGGTTAACTTCCTCTATATTCAACCTTTCCAATTCCTAACACATTAGTGTTATTAGTACCTAAGCGTAAAACCCAAACGGGTAGTAAGACGCGGTGCTAAAAAAAATTGATTAGTGACACAAAAATTATACTGTAGCAAGGGTGGTTCCTCTTGTGGAGAACTTTTGTAGCGGTTGAGACACTTCAACCTAAAATACGTTTTCTTCCCTACCACACACTTGACACGAGCTATTCTAATTCATCCTGGACATACCATACAACATGACACTATGTTGCCAGCTAGTCGCAACTCATCTTGCCACGTCACTATTGCTAATGACGTTATGCGTGAACTACATGCCGAACGTTTCCGGACATCCACGAGCCTTCCCGAAAGTTCTGTGGGGGACCTCCGGTGTGTAATGAGGCTGCCCACAACAAGAAGCAGAATCTCACGCCAGCACATCGCACGGCAGAAGAAGTGTCTAACATTCTCCCTTGTGCTGTGTTTGGGTCGCCCCTTGGCTACTGAGAGGAAGGTGTGTATGTATATATATACTACGAAACCCCAAGCTCAGAATATCTCACGCTTTTTTCTATCTCTAGAAATCTAGGTATATTAGCCTAGTGATACTTAATTGGTAACCAAGCATCATTCAAAGTTGCACTACGGAACTCGTTAAAAACATAATTGTCAACTTTTAAACATGTACGAAATATAATTAAATTATAAAATATGGAGCTAGAAAGTTTGTTATTGGTGATGTTAAAATCATGATAGTAGGGGGTACGTCCACCTAACACAATGACGTCACACGCACAAGATGCCACTGCTGGCGTTATGTTGTGACGCAATCTTGAGTGACATAATTGTTTGTACAATTTCAATTTTATTTAAAACATGTCAATTTTCGTTCGTTAGCCCTATTTTTAGATCCTGGATATATTGATACATTTTATAACCATACCCCATTTGAATTTTTGTTTAATGGAAAATGTGCCTTATTTTATTTTGGTCCTAATCCATGGCAGGATGTTGGTGTTTTTATTCAATTAGAACTCAGTAAATTTACAGAGTTGGAACAAAATAGTAAAAATAAGAATATCAGGGAAGTTTAATTCGATAGTAACTGATATAGGAAAGGATATCAGGCTAAGGCCAGTTTAATAAAAGATCAGAATGGTAATCCGATAGCTTAGGATGGGCAAACTATAATTGAATCTAGATAAGAGCAACTATATAAGATTTAATACGCACAAAAGGAACACTGAAATTATCCTTTCAAATTTTATCTAAATAATCTTCTATAACAAGTTAATCAGGTAAAATATTAAGGCCTAATTAATGATTCAACTTTATATTAGGAACCTCACACAAAGCTTGTTACTAATAAATTGCAGGTATTGAAAAATAAAGACTTATAAACTACTTTCATACAACTTAAGGCCTATTTACTTTTCACTTGATTTATTACATCTTATTTACTTCAAAGTTATATGGGGCTGTGCAAATGTCATCTACATTAGACCACTCTTGATTCTTCAAAACAGAGCTTTAAGAAATGTGTACTAATACCATTTACTCACGGCAACATATGGAATTTATAGAAAAACTAATATTGTAAAATTAGAAAAGACAATCTATAATGACGCTATGATGTATTGGTTATTTTTTTTTTTTACAAAATTAGTAAAAAATTAATAATCAACTCACTAAAACCTATAAAAACAATAACATAGTTGACCCATAGAACGCTTAAATAATTTATTTATAACGTTTCAATATGGATTAGGGTTAAACTCATTTATTCTCGGCATTGGCACTATGCTCCTAATAGAATACCAAGGGGTATGAGTCTTACATTGCATCAATTTAAAATAAGGCTAAATGTGTGGACTAATGAAACTACTATACTATAAAGTTTTCCAATCAACTTAATCGAATGGTTTTTTTTACAAATAATCTATCTAATTATGTGTATATACAAAAGAGACGTTGGATTAAGGTATTTAAAACCTTTTATTTTGTATGATTTTGTAAATATCTTTTTGCATGTTTTAATAAATGTAGAGGTTATTCTGAATATATTAATTTTTTCTTGAATAGTGTTGACTTTTTGATTATATATCTTATTACTATATAACTTAAATTTGTTCCTAAGATGGGCATACCTATAATTAATATTGCAGCTATAACACCAAAATGCCAATATTATATTTACTTTGTATTTATAATAAGAACAAATTTCAAATATATATTGATGTAATGTTTATATGAAGAGTATAGGTTTGTTTGATTATAAATCAATAGATTTAAATTAAAATACTTGCCAATATTAAGGCACTTGAAATTTACTGGTACACTGGTGCCCCTTATTGTTGCTATGCCCCTTAGAATGAATTAATTAAGAAAGGCTGAGCGATTATAATAAGATGTTTGTTTATCTTGGCCAGTTTTTATTTTAGTACAATTATTTTGTTGCATTCTAGTAAATATGTATTGAGTTATTTAAGAAGTCAATCCTGCTGCTCTCTCCCAGACTTGTGACTAAATACATTTATGTTTATCTGAATCAAACTTCGAAACAAGAATTATGAGCTAACGTCTGCCATCTGTGGATACAAAACAGAAGTTGTTTATTTGATAAATGTCAAAAAGAGAGCAATTCCGAATGGATACAAAGCAGAATTTTGTGAATAAGATGCACATAATTATAGTGGATACAATGTGGACTTTTAAGTAACGTTGTTCACGTGATAAATGTCTGAATGGAGCCTGTTCAGAGTGGATACAATGCAGATTCCCCAACAAGGCAATAAAAGCCAGAATTGTAGGCTCCAAGCAGATGTACTCTACCACTCAGCCATCATTGTTCGTCTCTTCCAAATGGGTTCGTTATTCTAGGAGCATAAAACCAAAGGTACGTATTCTATTTACCTGATCAGGGTGGTAAATATGATTCAATATTTCTATTTTCAACCATCAGGTATTTGTTTAAGAGTATTAAACTTGAAACTTTACCTATGTAATGCAATTTTACAAATACGGTGATCTAATTCTGATATAACTAGTAATACATTTCTTAAATAAAATTAGTCAGATTTTTTCAGTTTGTATTTTTCAATATTTTAAATATTTTATGGGGTATTTGCAATGAACTCCTTTACCAACCTAACCATAAGTCCAAATTATACATATAATTAAGTGTAAATTAATCACACCACAAAATCTCTTAGTCATTAATTTACCACTTTAAAATTAGAAAATCATGTCTTGGTAAATGCTGAATTTTAGAGCATTCAAGAATTATATATCACGCACTTACCTCATTAGGTGGATATACTATCAGTGTGTCAAAATTCAGATAATATCCACAGAATGGTATTTAAAACTGTCATTTTATTCCACACGAGGGTTTTACTACACACAAGGTGCCACACTGTTGGGAATGCGGACTAAATGCAAGTATCAATTATTGGTCTGGTATGCCGGTACAGTGGCGGCTCGTGCGTAAACCTTAAGGGAAGGTGCTCTCTTAAAAATTGTAAAATTAGGTAGACAACAGCTTACTTTATATCAACCATATACCATATTATATTTAGCTGACAAACTACACTATAAAACGTAAAAAGTTAATAAAAGTAGTTGAAAACTATATATATAAAATTATTACAACTCGATTTGTACAAAGTCGAAGATTGCCCATCGTGAAATCTATATACACATGCAAACACACACTCGCCTCGGTAATCAAAAAGCATATAAATAAGTTCTTACCCGATCTTGAATAATATACACATTCTATACGTTAAGAATTTGTGTATCAGTAAGTTTTTCGTTTTAAATTGTTTGAATTAAATTAAAATCGGTAATTGGTCTTGCATTGTATTATTATTATTATTATTATTTTTATTATTATTATTATTATTATTATTATTATTATTAGCACCACGTCTCACTTTCAGTACGGGGTGTACGCACTTATGTTAATGTGTAATGATAGGGTGATGTTGAGATGAAATGGAGGACCTACAGTTTAACGTGGGGTACGAACCATAGTGGAGGCCTGGCATTCCCCACATTCACAATTTGTGATTGATAAAAATCTTGTCAGATGTGATGGAAGGGTTTGGAAATAAGATAAATCTGTGCTGGGACCGAGGTTCAAACCCCGGACCCTCAGCACAAAAGTCTGATACCTTACCCCTATACCACCAGGTCACTAACGCATTTTTTTATTTCAAACTTTTATTCTAATGATAGAGTCAAAATCCAGTTGGTTTTTATCGGAAACGTTCATAATTCACTAATGTAATAGGAAAAACGCGTAAAAACTGGTAGCATCACACATACACTACAACTCAACGACAGTTAGCCGAGCAGCAGACCTCACATGAGCTCAGCCCAAGAAACTAGGCTTGTTCAAAGAAGGTGACGTCAGGTTGTTATGACAATCACCCTGAGACGAATGCAGATTTCAGGGGCGTTGCTGGGTCAGTCTGTCAAAGCGCCTATTAACATATGCACGCCCTAGGCCTATATCACGCGTTGACGCTATTGTGTTTTTGGTATTTTCCTCAATAAAATGGGAAGAAGATATAACGATTTTTTAAACTGAATTATGTTTTTCACTGCGTAGTGAAAAAATATAAGAATATGGGTATGAATGTCAATATATGTTTTAGTTCTTATTTTGCATAGAAAGCGGTGCCCCAAAGCCCTCCTACATGAGCCGCCCCTGACCAGATGTTAGTAAGTAAAGATAAGAATCCATTCCTGGTGCACTAACGGGTGAATAGTTACAAATGAATTTTCACACTCCTTTCATATAAAAGTGGACACATTTCCTATAAATTATATTTTACTCAAATAATCTTCTTAGCTAAACTAAATTTGGAGTGCCTTAACCGTATCAAGATGGAGTGTCATTACTAGTATTTATGATTCTCATGTTTAAATGAGACACAATCATTTAGAAGAAATCACCACTTCCAATAGTTAAGCTATCCTAAAATAATCAAAGCTTTTTAAGGTTAAATCACAGACGCAACCTATCAAAACTTAAGAGTTAGAAAATTGATATCGATTTACTCTAACAAAATATGACTTATTTTAATCACAATCGGTTTAATTGAGGATGGTTTCTCTAAATATTTGCTTATGTTCCTTTATTGATACTAATTGCTTAAACCAAAAAATCTTAAGTCTTTGAAGTCACTACAAATTTACAGTCAGAACAGAACTCTCTTTCTATCATCAACAAATAACAAGTATGTGAATGATAAAATTTAATTTTTATTGAATATGCCTCTAAGCTAATGGACATAGTAGGAAGGTGAATACACTACCCCATCATTTGTGTCTCAACCTAAGTGAGCACTCATTCCATATGTGGCTCCTCAGTGTACGTCACTTCCTCTGGAACCAATGGCTTTCCACTTACGACGAGGTAGAGAATTCCCCCAGCAGCGTTACTGTAGAGGCCCGCCGCCGGACGGAGGTTGGCTTAGCCCCGGTCCCCCTCCCACATACACTGACAACTTCCGGATCTCGGGGAAAGATGCACGAAACACAGGAGCGAATTTGGGTTTTACGTAGTTGAGATCCTACTACCCCCTTTTATCCCACCCCAAGTCAAAACCCACTTGTTTTACTCTAGGCTGGTAAGTTCCTCCCCTTTCCCTTGACATCCCAAAATAGTCCCCTCAAATGGAACCCCCATTCCCACCCTTCTGGTATTTATAAAGGGAGTTAGAGACCCGTAATCCTCATCTCGTTGGTTTTTGTCTATGGGATGTGTGTATTTTATCATCTACCTACCTCCGTGCTTTTCATCAAATTGAAATATTTATGATGAAAAGTTAAATGCTCTATATACATGTCTCATGGAGTATTTTACTTTTTTTGTCACTCTGCATTATTTAAAATTATTGTATTTTTTAATGTAAAGTGTGGTCTAAATGTAAGGTCATTATTAATATTTTAGACGAGTGAAAGGCTATGTTAGGTTGAAATATGTATTGCATGTTAAAAAAGGATAACACAGTTCTAGCTAATATTGTGCTTTCTTGTTTTTATTTAAATAAAATATGTGACTATATGCCAAGGAATATTAATATAATTTAGAATCGATTTACTTTTAAATATAATATATTTTAAATGGTGTTATCCTGTATAACCTATATTTCTAGATATACTCAAAGTTGTTCTTTCTATGTTACTCTCTCACGCAAAAAACAGTTAAGATTGTGTTGAAATCTCGCATGGATAAAACTTGGATGTCCGGTGAACACAAAGGCTATTTTTCTTCTTTTATAATCCCCTTTTAAAACCAAAATAATTATTTTCAAATATTCTTTTTTAAAAACTATAGTCACTTTTTAAAAAAAAACTTAAACATAGTATATTTCTATCCTTACGGCTAAGATTGCATGACTACTGCCGTAGCTATTTACAGAACAAAAAAAAATACCAGGCTGAAATTTGGAATGGTGGATATTAAACTCCGTACAAATAAATACAACGACTCACCCTACGTGCTTAAACTTCATAGCACTGTTGCAGCAAGCAAAGACAGACAGGTCACATCACTGCATGCTATACTTCTTATGACAAGGCATGGAGGAATGTGGTAATGGCAAGTATGCACAACTGTTTCCGGCGCTCAGGTCTAGTTACTGGATGTATAATTTGTGATGTAGAGAATAAAATGCCACTCAAGGAACTGATACAATTCATCAATGACAATTCATTTGAAATTAAAGATCTCATCGATCTGAACTATGAAGTGTTCTGTTTGTCTTAGCACAACGTTTGGTCTATACAATTATGAATTAATAAATAAACGTGTTAGAGATAGTGAAGACTAGATAACGGAAGTATATCCGCATCTACGTGGAGGGAGAATAGGAAACCATTAAGGAAAAAATATCCTTAATACACCTTACCCAGACTCAAAACGTGATCTCCCCGTTATCAACAGTCAAAAATTCCCTCAACTAATTGAATGGAGGGAGGGGAGAGGGAGTGGAGCTGCGAGTGTCGGATGTGAATTTCCAAAACATAAAAGAAAAATACTACTTAACTTGGTATAGAATTTAAATTAGTCAGGAAGGTGGATGGACTATCCCAAATAACTAGAAAAGATAAATTGTATATTAATAATTGTAAAATAGAATTTTGGGGTGCCATAATCTAAAAAAACTATTAAAAACACTTCTAGGCGAATAGAAAAACTAAGATATTTGCAATCTTCAACAAAAAACAATCCAACTTATCATAAAATATTGAGAATTAATAATTTGAAAATTTAATCCATGAAATAGGCGGCTAAGAATTTCACAAACTGTTGGGATTTTTTTTAATAGTAGAGAGCTGAAATTTTGGAGGTAATGGATGGTACTAATCTGTCATCTTAACAGCATCTTATTTTATTTAGTTATGGTATTTTATCTATATTTTTTTTCTAACAATGTATATCATATTTTATTTCCGCATATATTATGATCGCTCCTAGGCCAATACGTCTACTTCTATGGATTTATTTCGTTTTTGCATTCAGTTTAAAGGATGGTTAATTTTTCGTTTTAAAGATTGTTTTTAAAATTTAATGACTACAGTACATACTCGGTTTGGGATTATCGTGGTTATCTTTATATTATTTACGAAAATATGTAAAGATTCTAGCCGGATGTTGAATATCATAACTTTGATATAGTTTGATATAAATCCGCCCACATAAATTATTCGAACACTTCCATACAGCTTTGAAATCTAAAGTTTGGAAAACTGACATGTCTTAAAATAATGTTCTTTAGAAAAGTACATAAAGCTAAATCTTAATATAGTGGATTCAAGATATCGGATTGAATTAGGCCAGAAACATTGAGAATGAATAATACCTTTTCTTAACTCTAAACTCTTTCTATGTATTATTCATTTGTCTATTCTGTGTCACCCTTATTTCTATTTACAATAGCATCAACAGGCAACATTAAAATACTGTGTATAGAAAAGTTAGGCCAATAACTTAAACTTGAAAATAAATTTCAACTACTAGAACATGTAAAACTTTATTTATATGTTGATATTGGGTTTTAATCAGCCTAATTGTCTCGTTTTGTAGCATAATCTAAACAATCAAAAATTAATATTGGACTTGATTTAAAATTTAGAATATTTTCGTAGTGTTTAATCCAAACAATAAATAAGAACAAAGTTACTTTATACTGTAGATATATTTTCCGTACGAAAAACAGATACTAACTTGCAATTAATAAAATACTCTCGTTATCATTGTAATAAGAAACTCAGACCATGAACATCAATATATCAATATATTTTTTCACCAAACGAACCTTTAAATTTTTAAATATTTACATCAATGGCAGCTAAAATTAATCAGACCTCTTTCTTTAATGTATGAAACTTATCCTAAACATAATTTGTTTCTTTACATTATGAAAAATATATTAAATTTTAACATGGGTATTACAAAATGGAAAAATTTACTATTATATTAAATACTGAGCTTAAAATAAAAATATATTTAATATTTTTTTTTCATTAAATAAAAAATTGTGTATAGTGCGTTGTTGAGAATCAATATATTAAATCTCGTTTATTGATATAATACGAAATAACAAATTAACCTTGTTCTAATATCTTTATACAGAAACAATAATATAAGTAATCAATAAAATATAAATTTAGTTATTATATTTAACAGTTTATGACATCAATATCATAAAATATCAATGCTGTGCTTTACTTAATAAAATTAATAGTATAAAAGCTATACCATCATAAACATATTCCTTTAAAATACCCCTTTAAAATCAATAAAAATAGAAACTCTAGTGACCAATTAAATACATTTAAATATATATATGTAAATTTATTTACCACCATTGTTGTGTAATTATCTTGGATTTATATGGATTGATAAAATATCTACCTTTCAATTACGTGCTTTATTTGTTATAGTAAATTAAATACAGTAAACAAAGCTACAATTTGTTTTTGGTTAAACATATTTGATTTATATTTAGAATCTTAGAACAAATTCTAAACTGATTATAATATAAGAATCCAATAGCCGAAGCTCTTATTGTGCTTTTTTAGAGAGGAATTCTCCATCTAGATATCATATTCTGAAAATTGAAGAATCACACCTTGATACGGAAATCGAACCCGTGACCTTTGGCTTAGTGCGCAATTACTCTACCACTGAGCTATCCAGGAGTCTTGCTATGTCCAGGGTCATTCTTCTGATAGATCTTGAATAAAGCCGACGATTTCCTCACGTCCATCATAGACTCTGTCTTTAAACATGAGTGAAGAATGACCATGAACACGGGACGACTTCTGGATAACTCAGTGGTAGAGCATTGACGTATTAAGTCGAAGTTCCCGGTTTCGACTCCCGTTTCAAGGTGTAATTTTTCAATTTTCAGAATATGATTATAATATAATTTATATTTATTTCAGTAGTTATAAATAATTATTTTCAACGCACTCTAAGAATGCCTACATTCCTTCATAGTGATATAAATGTGATTTAACTATACATTTTTTTCATTATGTTCATTGTACTCAGGAAAGTGGTAATTCTAAAATAGATTATAGTAAAATAATATATTTAAGAAATGAGATATAAACAGAACTAAGCTACTCATGAATGTATGATTTTTTATAAGTGTGTCACAACTTTAAAAAAACTGTTAGGTAGGACATAATTTACTTACACTATGGCACTCGGAGTTTGAAAGATCATTGCCGAACTTACAGACGTACAACACCTATCCCTATCTTGAGCTGGTTATGTCCATTCCACCTCAATACACCTTATCTCCTTAAGGTCCATTCTAATATTATTCTCCTATTAGTCTCTTTGTCTTCCCATTGGTCGTCTGTTCTCAAAGAATTTGCTAGTAAATAACTTTAAAATAGTTATATATTATTCCATCCGTGCTGAATATCCTACCAACTGTAATCTACAAGACTTTATTATCCTAGGAATAACTTGTGATGAGAAAAATGTAACGCATAATTATGTAACCTATTCCATTCCTCAGTATCCTAATTCCTTTTCGGACATAATCTCTTCCTAAGCACCTTGTATTTGAACACCCTAAATTTTGTTTCGTCATGTAAGGTAAGAGACAACATTGACCATATATAGATACACAAACGGTAGAATGATTGGTTTGTATATTCTGATTTCTTCATTTCTTGAAAGCAGGCGGGATGGCAACAACTTACTGACAGATTAATATCATGCATTTTCCGATTTTATACTTATTTCCACTTCCATATCGCTATTGCTAGTTAAGATTTTAGCTAAATATTTAAACTCATTAAACATTTCAAATGATATGTTGTACGAAATAATTTCTACATTATTGTCCTCAAAAGTATATTCTTTGTATGATCTTTTAAGCTTTAACGTCCAAAACCATTTGATTACTAGACTCTAATAATATTATTGCATTTATTTCAACAGCTTCCTTACTATTACTCAACTAATCTTAATTATCTGAGTATCATTATAGCTACAATGCACCGTTTAATGTCAATCCCTCCCTTCTCTCTTGTATTGCTAAAAATTAAAGGAGAGCGTGAATCTCCTTGTTTCAACACAATATGTAATTTGAAAATATCTTATAAGTGACATTCAAACAGTACCCTGGCACGCGTATCTTTTACACATACATCAATTAATTTGAAAAGTATTTTGAGTCCTACAATATTAATTAAAGTTTCATAATTTGTTATTTTACCAGAATCATATGCTTCTTTAAACCGATGTCTAATGTATGTACCGTCATGTTGTATTACCTCCTATTTTTAATATCGGCCAAATAGTACAAATCTGATCTGTTGATGATCAATTTCGTCGAAACCCTCACTGATGATACCCAATATTTACTATACATGGTGTCAATCTCATTAAAATTATGTTAGATAAATTTTAGGCGATAGTTAGAATCAATTATGATAAAACTATGTATGTAACGATAGAAAAGATACATAAAAGTATACTCAGTTTTTTTTCATTCAATCAAACATGTATTTAGAGTTACAATTCAATTTCCTATCGAATTTAGTTACATACTAGTTAATTTATAATATATATTTTTTATTAATTATACCAATAAAAATTGTAAATAAATTCAATTTATCTTAAATAACATTATATAATTAAATTATAAAATATTACTTAATTTAGTTTTAAAATAATTAGAATTAATATTGGCATAAGATTGTCTATTTAGTTAATATACTGTATATTGAACAATTTAATACACTGTATATATTTGATATATTCTACTTATATTGGTGTTTACACACGAAATATACTATACCAATTAAACATGAATCAACTTTAGTTGGGATACATTTATTTGAAGCTATTTAAGTTGGTCTAAGGTAAATAAAGATAATTACGTGCCATAAGGAATTATTTCATGCTAGACCTTGTTGTGTTCATTGGGTTTTAGTGAGGATATAATGTGTGGGGTGTACGCTATGAATGAAAAAAGGAATGCTACCTACATCAAGAAGGCACGGGATGAATTTCAGGTAAAACAACTGACCTATGATCTTTTATCTATTTCTGACAAATTATTAAGATTCAGATGGACATCTCTAGGTTTTGCAAATATCTCTTCCAAGTAGTTCCATGTATCATCACCTTACCAGATGTGCGCTGCTCTAGTTAAGGCAGTCACCACACCGACCCCTGTCACCCCCTCTATTTCACCCACCTTTCAGAGTGTCCTTATATTCCACAGGCAGCCCCCCTCCCTCCGAGCCCCAAAGTCCTTTCAACTGTGTTGCTTGCTACAGTAGCCCCATGGCTTCTTTGGTGCTGACGGCTGACGGCTTTGAAAAGTTACCAGATCAAATTATATATCCCTACGCCGAACAATATAATCTGCAAAAAACATGTGTTTAGCAGCTGTCACTTCTGACAGTCATAATTTAGCTAGATACCTAAATGTTGACTGTCAGAAGTCAGCTTTGAGCTGTCAGTCAGCACCAAGGAAGCCATGGGGCTATTGTACTCAACAAAAGACAAGCTATCACCATTATACTATCCAAGGAGTGATGGCGAGTTTTGAGACACAATCCCGGGGTGTTATATAATGACGTCCAAAGTCAAAGAACAAGGGCTCGAATCCCTGTCAAAGTATAATTTTTCTGAGTTACCTTAGTAAATTATTATTTACAGTAAATTGTGACATTTTTGTTTGGTTTGTTTATTACTCTAGAAATATATAAAAATATATTTTCTTCTCTATATTTAAAAAATATATAGCCATTTATTTTAGTTTGTTTCAGTGACATAGCTTTTACGGTCACTACTTACGCTAATTACAGTAGCCCCACGGCTTCTTTGGTGATGACTGACAACTCACACATGACTTCTAACAGTCAATATTTAAGTATATACCTAAATTTTGACTGTCAGATGTGACAGCTGCTAAACACATGTTTTTGCAGATCATATGGCTATGCGTAGGGATACATAATTTGGTCTGGGACCTTTACAATTTTTTTAATTGGCAGCTGTGAGCTGTCAGTCAGCACCAAAGAAGCCATGGGGCTACTTTATTTATAAACATGGTATAAGGAGATTAGAATTAAATTAGGTGCACCAAAATTTGTTTGTACATAAGATAGAAAAAACAAAGGGAAACCCATACTTTGTTTTAGGTGATAGCTTGACAAAAAAAAAATTGGAAATTCCTTAAAAAAAACGAGTAAGAAAAAGATGGCCAAAGTTGGCGAAAAAACGAAATTTTTAAAATTTTATTTCAATTAAATATAGTTTACGTAATGTACGTCTACTTCACTTTACAAATAGGCCCTACTGTTAACTTTTTTTGAACACCATACTAACAAGAACATTGTATCCTATAATCTAAAAAAAATCTGAATTAAATAAAACTCGCAAAACATGTTTCCATTTAAAATCATTAATTTATTGTTATAATATGATTATAGCCCATGGATCCAAAATCAAGTCTTTTCTTTTTTATTCAGAACACAGGTCATTAATGGCATAATTTGATTGGGTAGATATAAGTAAGGTAGCTAAGAGGAAGTTAACCCGCATTTGCATGGAGTAAAGATGGAAAAACCAGAGTGATAAATCACTTGTGGTAAACCGTTAAAGTTATATATGGATTTAACGGGAAAACCATCATGAGTTCCCGTAGATGAGATTCGAACCTCGTTCTCCCCATTAATGGCGATCAAACCAACGTCAATCAATGGCTGTGGGTAACTAAACTATGTAAACTAATTAGTTAGTCTCGACACCTTGGATTGAAAATATTGTAATCATCAAGAAATCGAAATCGAGATTTTGATAAATGTCGACGTTTCATAGCCCCCTGAAACAAAAAATGTTGTTTCCGCAATGCTGTCTTACTGTTTGTACCTTGGTTTGGGCTGGAACCGAAACCATTGTACCTTTTGGGCTAAAACTTTGTATTTGGGGTTTACATAAGCCCCCCTCCCAGCCAAGTGGTTTTTGGAATTAGATACCTCACCATAAATTTAAGGCTAATTTATTTAAAGGTAAAAAGTGAATAGATCTATTTTCTCGAAATTTGCTCTAATGAATTTGATTAAATTTTAAACCCTTCCTTCACCTCTGACAAGACATCTTGTGAATGTGAGGAATGCCAGGCCTCCACCGTGGTTCGGTTTCCACGTTAAGCTGTAGGTCCTTCATTTCATCTCACAATCACCCTACCATTACACATTAGCGTAAGTGCGTATAACCCGAACGGGTAGTAAGACGCGGTGCTAATAATAATAATAATAATAATAATAATGATTAAATATTATATCTAAACACAGTTTATCATTATAAACAATATGGACATTTTCATTTTCTCGTGAACATGATATTGTGGTACCTAACACAGGGGAAATTTTCAAATTTTCATCATTTCTCCGCAACTATTTGAGACTCGAAATAACTTGTCATTTGAAAGTTGTATATTAAATGTAAAAAAATATATATAAATTCAAAATATTTTAAGCTATAAACTTCAAGGAAGGCGTGGAGAGGGAACGCGGGGGAACGCGTTCTGACACTGCTTTTCGTGAACAAATATTCAAAATATTTGTTTTAGTAAATTTTTATACTTTGCAATTCCAAGTTAACTAATTGATTTTATATCAATATTATGTTCAAAATTTTCATACTATTAATCAATCAATTCTGTTGAAATTTACAGTGCTTTTTGGCGCGCTTCTACGTAACCGATAGATAATCTAGTCCATTCACCATAGGAGTGTAAGTTACTATTAGCTAGAAAAAGTTAGCTGATCAAATCTCATGTATCCACTTGCCAAACCATATTATCTGCAATTACCTTAATATGTTGATTTATTGTCACTTTGGCAGTCAAAATTATCACAAAAACAATTTTATTTTTAATTTTGTTTTTCTTTTGGCAGTTTTTAAATCTTCTGCTAAGGTGCCAGCTATCACATTTCTCATGGTGACTGTAGTCTCGGAAAATATGAAAATAGTCCCCAAACCTAACAACTCCAAACCTAAGTCGGTGACCTGGCAGCCTAGGGGTAAGGTGTCAGACTTCTTTATGTGCTGGCGGCTGGGGTTCAATCCTAGGTCACGGCAAAGATTTATCTGATTACCAAACCCTTCCTTCACCTCTGACAAGACATCTTGTGAATGAGGGGGAATTCCAGGCCTCCACCGTGGTTCGGATTCCACGTTAAACTGTAGGTCCTTCATTTCATCTCACAATCACCCTACCATTACAACATTAGCGTAAGTGCGTATAGCCCGAGTGGGTAGTAAGACGCGGTGCTAATAATAATAATAATAGTAATAATCCAAACCTAACGTAGCCTGGGCGTGATAGTAAAATAATAGAAGGAGGAACTCCACAAGTGTTAAACATACAATACACATTTCACCTCGAGATTGTAAAAAACTGTTAGGGTTACAAATAAAAATATAAGAACCTGTTTTGAAGGCAATGTGATCATCTATTTTTTATTATAAGTTTAACATACAATTTGACATTATAAATGGTTTACGTTATAATTGCAAAAAAAAAAAAGTTTTAGGGATCCATTATTTCAAACTGCCAAATGTAAAATAACTTTTTAAGAGTGGCACTATATTCTATTTTATTCACCACAAAATTATACTAATGTGTATAATTTCATTTTAATATCTACGTTAATGTCTACGTTAGGTTTGAGAACTATTTTCATATCACGCACATGCTACGTTAGGTTTCAAGTTAGTAGGTTTGGGGATTATTTTAATTTCACGCCCAGGTTACATTAGGTTTGAAGCTGTTAAGTTTGGGGATTATTTTCATATCACGCCCAGGTTACGTTAGGTTTGAAGTTGTTAGGTTTTGATGATTATTTTCTAATCCCGTCCTGGCTAAGTTAGGTCATGTCTAGCTCTGTTTGGCACTCCGGGCAGCCGCCCGGTTCACACGGCCCTTAAGCCACCTCTGCATAGAGTAAGTAACAGTGTATATTATTTCATTTCACAAATCCAAACGAGTTTTTAGTAAATGTATATTTCAAGATAAAAGCGAGAGACAGTCTGTGTCACGTACCATACCATTTATTTTTTATTACTAAAATACAAAATTGCCTTTAACTCTATATGAGTAGGTTTGTGAACCTATAATATCTTAGACACTTTTATCATTATTGTTATTATTATTATTATTATTATTATTGGAGTTTACCGACTTATCGACACAACTAGAGGTCATGTAACATCATTATAATTATTATACTCATGTTAATGTGAACAACAAGATCCATAACTTCTGAATCCTTTTTTGAACAACATGTATATACATGGATGTGTGTGTAATTTCTCTAAAAAAATATGTCTTAAACTAAGATAATTTGATGAATATTTTCAGGGGATAGAAATAATAGCTATGACACACATTCCTCCCCTCCCCTAAGTAAACTCCTGGATGATCCACTAAATCTTAATATCTTCAAAATAATTCTGCTATAAATGGGAAAAGGTCTTGTTCGTCTATAAAACATGAATATCACTATTTAGAGAAATCCTTTTCACCTCTCTCTTCTTACAAAACCAACGTTATACCAACAGTTTTTATCTAATCAAGGAAACACTGTTTATGCAAATTATTAATAAAGTAAACATAATCAAGTTTACTCTATAAAAAACTTTTAACATAGATCATACAAATACATCACAGAAAACATTTTTAATAGCTCAGATTTGGAGTTTACAGAAAATGTATATCTAGTACAGGGTTTTACCTGAACAGGATATAAATGGTTTGACGGAAGGGGAAGTAGCGGGGTCTACAAAAATAAAGATGGAAAGATAGTGAATGCTAAAAAGGGGATGGAGAGGAGAGAGAAAGATGCTTCCGAAGACAGAGCAATCTACCAGGAAGCTATTGAACTTTTTCAACAGCTTAGACATGATTTAATTTGAAAATAACCAGTTTTGTTAAAATTATTGTATTATAATTATTCGTCGTGTATGATAGAACATTATCTTATTCTCTATAATAATATGATAACTTCACAACTATATTATTGTATTTCATGTTTTATTTAATTTTAATCTATTTAAAATAATGGTTTATTGTAAAAAGGTAAATATTAACTTGTAACTTTGTATTTATATAGTTCATTTTATATTTATATGTTTAATATAATACAAAAAACCGCATGTTGTTACTATGCATATTTTCTAAGTAATAAAGTAAACAACTTTATCGTTCTTATTTAGTAGGTATCCATCCGGATCTTAATGTTGGATATACCAATAGAGAAGATACAGTCCTGAAGATTCTCATCAAATGAAGGCAATTACTGTTGTACATGGCACCTTGCTGTCTTAGAACAGAGAAAGAAGGCAACATAGAAGATGGTATGAGTTTTTTAAATTAAAACCGAATAACCACTATTGTTTCATGTTCTGATACCATCTGTGGGAAAGATGTTATGATACCATGGGTGAGACATCTAAAGATGTCGAAGTATGCGTCAATGATGTCCTGTGACGTGTTTTCTGCAAACAATTTACTACTGAGATTAAAGTGATGCCACCTTTCTGTAGTAAACATACAGTACACACTTTTGAAGTGTTGTCACATGAGCTACGCTTAATAATAGTGTTCGGATTTTGGAGTCCCCATCAAAATACAATAAATATCTTGTTTATAGCGAGATGATTTTAATCAGTTTTGTTTAAATTATATAAAAAGCTGTTGGTGCAAAAAACAAGGTTGAATTTATGTTCAGATAATTTCCGTTAGGTGATTAGTATTCTCTCACTACTAAATGGGTAATAGCATGACGTCTTTACCCCTAATAAAGGGGTAAAGACGTTATGAATGAAATTTATGAAAATAAAAGGGCTCCCTACCTCTAATATTCAAGATATACAGTTAAGAGTTAAAATACTTATCCCTGGGGATGAATTAAATAGCTAAGCTATAATATTTTGTCACATATGGTTATAGACTCAATATCTATCTTGTTCTTGAAATAAAGAATGACACCTGGGCATGGGAATTGAAACTGAGACCTTTGGCTTAGTAGCTCAATGCTCTAACCATTCAGCTATCCATGAATCATCCCGTGTTTAGAGAATTTGTATACTAAGTCAAAAGTCCATGGTTCAATTCCTGTGTCCAGTTGTCATTTTTCAAATTAAAGAAGATTATATCCCTCGGGAGCTGATAAATTTAAATATTTTTAAACAAATTTATTGATAACAGCTAGAAACAAATTATATACAATCCACACATAATATGATTACAAATAAATATTCAAATTATGATGATTTTATTTCTTGTTAAAAACATAGCAGTTGAATAAAAACTTTCGTTTTTAAATTACAACTTGCACTAAGCTCTTCTGCTCAGCTATCTTGGTTTTCACTGTGTTCAGGATATTTTTTCATTTATTATTAATTTTAAGGAAGGGTAAACAAAGGGTCAATCGCGAGCTACCAGTAGTTTACGGTGACATTTTCGGTAGCTCACACAAAACAAACATTTTGTCTGCCCCATTATTTTAGATATGTATTCTCTTGTCTGAAAGAAAAATTATTGTGCTTTGGTCCATATTGTTATAACTATCTGTGTGTCATCATTTTCAGCTAAAGCCAGTAAAACACCAATATAGAAATAATCTTACTGATCTACATTTTATGAATGCAATCAAATGGTAGTGAAAAGCTATTCGCAATTCTTTAAAAAAAAATTGATGAAAGAAAATGCCATTATTTTCAGTAAGCTGCACGGTGTTAAAAAATATATATATTTGACTTTCATATTACATAAAAAAAATTAATATATTTTGGTTTTTACTGTAATAAGATGTGTATTATAGTACAAAATATGCTTACATTTTTACATAATTATCATTAAAATTACGAATCCAAGCTACAGAGTATATCTTTGATTTAATATGGCTCTGATGACAAACCCTCCATCCAAATGCGTTATACCTGCAAATTTTTTATCTGGTTAGCACGTGAAGCAATTTTACAAATTGGAAGTAGAACCAAGACTCAATGGGGTAGAGGACCCCTGATTCAGGGTGATATTTGAGTGTTGGAGATATCAGATGAAAGCGTTGGATATTATTTAAAATTACATTCTTATAGTAAATAAATAACTTATAAGAAAGAGTGCTCAAAGCTATAAGTAACCAAAAATTTCACAAGTTTTCATAAATTAGACTCCTGGAACCAATAGGGAGAAACGACTCTTTAAATGGAGAAAACCGGGATAACTAATTCTCCAAACAATGTCGTTTGTACCGAAAATCTCAGGACTTTATTCAAGTTTTTTATTTGTAAATTTTAAAAATATATCAAACTCTCTTCACAAGCTTCTCAGGTCATCGAGGGCATACAATTTTACATTTTACAACTACTCAATTTCATTTGAGCTATGACCTTTTCGAAGATTTTATGGATCCCCTGACCTGAATAGTTTCAGGAGCTTATTAATCTATTAAAGCTTTCAAGCACAATTTTATCCACAGCTTTATTAGATGGTTGTTGGAATAGTGTATTCTGGATGATTATGATTCCAGGAAAAAAAAGATAATTTTTAAATACCTTTCATTGATATATTAGAATCCAAGCAATGGTCAGAAATCAATATTCTATTGAGATCTTATTTATATTCTGATGTATTGTTGGCTATTGGTATAAGAACGAAAATCTTTATTCAAATAATTCAAAGAGTTTGGATATTAAAAACACAATCTTTAATCAAGGGAAATGATATGGGAGACCTCAGACAATGAAAAGCTACTTTACTACTATAAGAGAAAGCTCAATAATAACTATTACAATACCACAGACAAAGTTGGAGCTTAACATGATAACATAATGATACCAATTATTTGTTAGCAACAAGACGAGAACGTGGATTTTATTTGGTATTAGAGAAGACCATGAATAGATATTTTGTAAAAAAAGTATACAACTATTTGCTAAATTTATAGATCCATTTCTTGCCTGTATTCATATTCATTTCCTTATAAAGGGAGTGCCAATGTTTCGAATATATTTTTAATTGGTTTCACCAATAACCTAAGTTATTTATAAACAATTTTAAATAATTTCGATTTTTCTTTCAGTATTTTAAACATTCAATTTAACAAAACATATAAAGTGTTATCATGTTCCATGAATGTCTACCCAGAGAACACCGCTATTGGAAAACAAATTGTGGACTAGGTGGTAAGTTTAACAAAACTAGTGACTAGTTGGGTGTTAGTTTTCTATATCTTATGTACCAATACACATTTAATATAAGGGGTTTTGAATTAAGACTTGAAATTCAAGTACTTTGACTAGAGATATTGGAAGAATTATTTGTCAAAAAGTAGGGAGTATAATTTTTTTTTTTTAGTGAACGATTTGACATATTCACTAGAAATGTACCTAAGATAGTCCTCGAAAATTCGTAGTAAGCAATATTTGATTATGAGTGTATAAATACCTCTATGTCTAAGGTCCCCCTTCTATTGAAATGAATTAATTCTAAATTAACATTATCAATTTTCCTAGATTATTATAAGATTTACACATCAAGTTTATATATACCTCTTGTGTAACTGGACAAATAATAATATATATAGAAATGATCCTATGAAGTACTTATTTTTAGTCAGTGTTGTTTATAGTGGTCTAGATTGCGAGTGTACATTTCAAACCCCCTTTTTATTTATAATATTTTAAGGAGGACGTCACTATTTTTGTTGATCGAGTGAATATAAAAAAATATCTAAATATTTATATGTATATGTGTGTACTCCGTTACCAGAATATACCTGGTTGATTAAATAAACATTATGAAATGTCTGGTGATTTCATCTTCTCTTTATCTTGCTCATAGTGGCTCTTACGATAACTCTCGTTCACAGAGCCTCCGGCTATAAAACTCATCATCATCAAAACTCATTAAAGGACTACAATCCCTCAAGATCTCTAACAATAACACATAATTTATGTACAGTACAGTACATACTAAGGGACACAAATAACCCAATATTCAGAAATGGTTATAGTATTAACAATAAGTTATTGATTAATATAATTATATATATATACATAGATATATAGTACTATTGATAAAAATAAATCAAGCTTGTCCTAATTGCGCTGATCTTAATTAGTCCTTATACAAAATAATAAAATTCAATAAAAGGATTGAAGATGAATTAAATTAATAATGATAAAGATGAATAAGGGTTTGTTTAAATTTCACCAATAATATTTCTTCAATAGTAAACAGTCTAACAATAATTAATAATGAATAAGAAGAATAACGACATGTTTAAATCAAACCAATAAAATTTCTTCAATAGTAAACAATCCATCCAAAGGAAAAAACATCAACATGCACACAACAATATGTATAACTGTATAATGAAACTAAAGATTATACAACTCCGTATATCTTAGAGTTATACACTGTTTGGAAATTCGAGACAAAGTTATCGTTTCTTTAGTATTGTGATAGATAATAGCTTTCGCTGTTGTGCTTAGTATAAAGTTTGTGAGGTTTTATTATTATTATTATTATTATTAGCACCGCGTCTTACTACCCGTTCGGGTTATACGCACTTACGCTAATGTGTAATGTTAGGGTGATTGTGAGATGAAATGGAGGAACTACAGTTTAACGTGGAATCCGAACCACGGTGGAGGCCTGGCATTCCTTACATTCACAAGATGTCTTGTCAGAGGTGAAGGAAGGATTTGGTTATCAGATAAATCCTTGCCGGGACCGAGGATTGAACCCCGGCTGCCAGCATAGAAGTCTGACACCTTACCCCTAGACCACCAGGTCACCTGTGTGTGAAGTGAAAAGATGTTTAACTTTTGTAATTTTCATGTATTGTCATTATTATGAACACTTCGCTAAACTTTCAGTAGGACACTAATTGAGCAATAATAGGACGTGGCTGGGTTGAGTTCTTGGGACTTCAACGACTTATGTCAATGTCATCCAAGCCTATATTAGCAATATGCAGATTGTTGTAAGCAATGTCCAGCACTGCAACATCCGTGGTTTCATCAGCGCTCTAAGATTTTCCAAAAACACGAACTCTATTTCGCCTTAGGTAATGTTCCAGATCACCTTTAGCTGTAGCAATCTACCGTTCCAAGTTATAAAACTACTTATCATGTATTTTTAGCTGGCTGGTGAAATTATTGTTCGATATTATATAGAATAAGAAGAGTGGACTAATTGATTTCATGTCACGGCCTCCATACTACTGATGACGTGAAGAAAAATAAAATCATTATTTTGCAAGGTCTCCTTAACTCAAGTTCTTAAAAAGGCTTGCCAATCTACAGTAGTAGTAGTTGAAATGACAATTTGAGTCTCTTTATCTTATAAGGTTCACATTGATTGATACACCCCATTCAATATGGGCGATCACTTTCTCCCATAAGAATAGCATTGATCAGTGACGGATCAGAAAATATTATTTTGGGTGGTTGACATTTCTTTCAAGTTTTATCTTTAATCCTTCTTACTATTGGGGCGGGTTATTTTCCCTCGTGCGAATGATACTACGAATTCTCAAAGTGAGTCGGTGGTGGATCGGGAAATATTATTTTGGGGGTTGACAATTCTTTCGAGTTCTATCAGTGATCTTCCTCACTAGTTTAGTCACTTTCTCTCACATTGTTCGTTTTCACAGGGATGTTGGGTCACTTTATCACATAAGAATAGCATTGATCAGTGGCGGATCAGGAAATATTATTCTGGGTGATTGACATTAATTACATCAAGTTTTATATTGGGATCTCCTTAATATTGAGGCGGGTAGCTCTCTCCCCTACGGATAATATTAAGACTTCTCACAGTGAGTCAGTGGCGGATCTGGAAATATTATTTTGGGGGTTGACAATTTTCTCTAGTTTTAGTATTGATCTACTTCACTGCTGAGTTTGGTCACTTTCGCCCACATTTTTTGTTTTCACAGGGAGGGTGGGTCACTTTCTCCCATAAAAATAGCATTGAGCAGTGGTGGATTGGAGGATATTATTATCGGGGTTTTATTTTTGATCCTCTTCACTGTGAAGTTGGGTCACTTTCTCCCACATTGATTCTTCCCATAGAGCAGGTGGGTCACTTTTATCGTTAGAATAGCATTGATCATTGGTGGACCAAGAACAAATTTTGGGAAGGGGAAGAGGGGGCAAAGAAGGTGTTTATAAAATATTTACACCATTAATATGATACAACTTTTATAAATCACTAATATTTTATTTTAATATTACTACGTATTGGGTGTTTCTCGTTTAGCCGTTTATTAAAACGTTTCCCAGGAGGTACTGCGAGGAAGCGAGTAGCGTCACCTCCCACCTATAAATGATTTTGACTAAACTAATTAATTTTGATAAAGCCGTACTGTTTCACCTGATAAAATCAGTCAATGATGTTCACAGGCACTCGAGCTTTTAACGTAATAACATATTTATTACAAAGGTCAATACACAACCTTCATTTCCAATATACTTACATACAAAACATAAAGGGTGATTTTTTTTGTCTCCATTGGTGAACAGAGTTGTCTTATTTTGTAGTGACCGTATGCAAGAATGTCACATCCATTATCTAATTATTCTTTATAATATTTAGCACCGCGTCTTACTACCCGTTCGGGTTATACGCTTTAAGTACTAGTTACACTAATGGATTAGGAATTGTGAAGGTTGAATTAGAGGAATTGAACACGCATTTGCGTGGAGGGATAGTGGAAAACCGTTTAGGAAAAACCACCCCCAGTTCACCTGACCGAGATTCGAACCTCGACCTCCCCGTCCTCAGCAGTCTGGCCCAACACGAATACATTATCTAAAATATAGCGTTTGTCATCTTCGGGTGAAATTGCAAACTTATCCAAGTAGATAGTGTATAATTGATTGTCTCAATTCTTATCGTGGACATATAGGCGTAGTGTAAGATCCCGTGCTTTAAGCATTTTTTATAATGGGTATGCTTAATTTTATAAGACCTGTTTTTGACAAACTTTTACCTACTTTTTTTATCCACAAGGCTCTCCTTTTGAATACTCTCTCCATTCATATCATCCTTCATTTTACCCATAGCTTTTTTTATTGCACGCGCTGTGTAAAAATGTTTTTTCTGAATAGTATGAAGTGTCGAATCGGTCTATATTATCAAAAATATCCCCATAAACATGTTCTGTTTTCAGTTAGTAGCAGAGGAAGTCTGTGTCAGTGGATAAGAGCTTTGCATTTTGTCCATATTTCATTTTAACACAATTATAATGAAAGTTATACATGCAACCTTTCTTATATTTAATATTGCAAAGCCTGTATATATAGGTTTATTCAAAAGTAGGCTTATCTTTCTCATGTGAACCCCAACTAAATCTTCCCTGAAGATCATATAAGCAATAAATGTTGGTGAAGCAATACGCTTCTTCAACCTTTTTTCATTATTTAGTAATTGAAAATTTATACGATGTCTTTGATTCACCATCGACTTACCAAATACAGAAATCTTCGTGAGTTAGAAAAAGTCCCTTTCAAATCTATTAATTGTATTTTTTTTCTTTGAGAAGTATTAAAATCAATATATGGCTTCATCCATCACTCTGATTGAAAGTGAGAACTCGGTGTATCTTTTGAAGCTGCATACTCAAGGAAATATAAAGTTTTAAATTATGATAGTGTACAGCATAATTTTGTTTACTGTTTAAGTTGGGCACTAACTTTTCTGTTTTCCGCAGGTTGAAGAGTTCACCTTGTATTGTATATACTTAGAGAATGGAGATAATATCTCAGGAGTAACTATGACTTCTTCAGGAGCAAATGTATAATCACTTTACTCGTCCTGAATTTATTTCGGTTACACTAGATCTACTTCTAATATATAACCCACAGAGGTATCACCAGCAACTGAAATTATATTGAGATCTGCTATTTCAGTCTTGATCAACCAGCTAAAATTACTCTGAGGAAGGCAATCAGGCATAACAGTCCCGTATAAATTATTATAATCCTAGTATGTGATGTACTCCACCCCTTTCCAGGGTTAAAATCCACCATATCAGGGTTGTTTTCTTCATAATGTCTATTTGAAATCATAGACACCCCACCACATCTCCCTTTTTCAATGAATAAATTAATTTCAATGTCAGTTAGTAGTTAAAACTCAACCTTGGTTATTTTTAAAAAATGCCGCTCGTGTTAGTCCAGGGCTTGTGCAAATGTGTAGACAATCTAATTTATAGTACTCAAAACATAAAGAGTGAAAGTACTCGAAGAAGTCTGCTAAAGGTATAACATCACTTAAAATGTATATATTTGGATACTCTTCCATAAGATTCATTTCAAAGTTTTCCCACGCAGTTTTAGCATGAGCGTAGTCACTTTCTGATATATTTTCTTGGTGCATTTGATTGTAGAATGGGAATTTTGGTGCTAATTGACTATTTTTCAGTTTACTGCTGCAATCCATGTATTCCTGACGAAAACACACCTTTTATTAGCAAAATACCTACTTTATCAAAAGGGATATTTTAATGGAATAATTTAAATTGAGTTTTCCCAATATACAACAAATTTTTGATCTATTTTTCTGGAGATGTGCTTAAAAACTGGAACGAGTCAGTAAATTGTAAATAGCCAAAACTGAATGTGATATACTTCCTCATATTGTTTGGAATACATGATACTCTTCTGTCCGTAAACTTCCCAATTTTCTCCATGATAATATGGTCTTCATAATTTTTTAATTTGTGTGATGTGACGGGTATTCTCTTGGTATATTGAAACTGAATATTGCACTAACTCTGAGATCCACCCCGATAAGCCCCACTGAGATGACAGTGGTCACGGACGTGGTCTTGACCCAACTCCCTCTCGCAGATACCCCATACGCTGGCCGAAATAAATTCATTTTCTTGTTCAAGGGTGATGCGCATAGGGACAACATTTTTCTTCATCTCAATGATCATTGTTTCTTCTTCGACAAGTTAATGAAGAAAGGTATCGACAACAGTATCATCACTATAGACTACAGGTGGTTTCCCACATTTACCTTCGGAATTGACTACTACTAATGCAAATCATAATGGAGTATACCTCATAATTTTTGTAGTTGATTAGTGATTGGAGCTAGTTGCACACACCCTGATATTTTAATATTAAAACACTCAAAATCTGCATAGATCACATACGGGATAGTTAGCATATTAAAAATATGTCAAAAATATTAATATTTTACCTGCTTCATTGGGCATCTGTATCTTATGAGCATCGAAATCAGCACACCGCTCACAATGCTCATCTCTGAGATTTTCCGTAGAAAATCTATTCAAGCAATATTTGCAATAGTATGATTCACCATCGTGTCCGGTCAGTGAGCTTAGCAGTCTGCTGACGTTCTTAATAAGACAATAATATCCTTCATCCACATCTGAAAGAAACAAGAAATCCACTTGATTTTCACGACTAACCTTAATTTGCTTTAAAGGGAATATTTCCCCTTGGTAGCCATATACATTAATAGATAAGTTATTTTGTTTTTCAAACTTAGCTGATTCCGATATTTGCATAGGATATTCAATGCCATCCATATTTAGTTTACCTTACAGTGATATATACTTATTCACTCGATAAGCGTGATCTTCAGCTGGGTATAGAAATGTTAGCACAGACCAAAGAAAACATTTACTTTCAGCATTTCTTATATTAATTAGGGCATGTTTATTTATCAACTCTTATGGTAATGTAATATAGCTGGAAGCAGCCAAAGGAATATATTTAGCTAGTTTTAAGCTCAAAATATTTCACACGGTCCTCAGATCAACCATTTCTTTTGTGGTGTAAAGAAGAAGCTGCTTCAATCATGTAAGCGCATGCACCCTCAATCTGCGATTTTAAAGCGTCAGGACTTAGAGTGACGATACACTGGCTGCAAAATAAAGGATTGTTTCCTCTCCCTTCCCTCCAACACGAGAGTACTCTACACCGGCAGATGTATACCATTTTACATTACCCATTACCCCAAGTTTTTGGGCAAACGTTGCTTCCAACTTCCTTTTAATTTCATTAATAAAAACTAAAAATAGCGAGTCTTTCGAGGGAATGTTCTTGAAGATTTTGACTGTACAATTCAAAGCTTATGAAAAATTACAGGTGTCTTAATCTTCATTGATATCAAGATTCTCAATATATTCCTGCTCTCTTGACTTTGAAGCGTCGGCAACATCCCCCAGTGAAGTTGCTGTATAGTTCTTTAGCTTGTGTCGTAACGGACTATCCCACCATGAAAATATTTTTCTGTATTTATCACACTCGCATGACTTCACTTCCCGACTATGCGAGGAAACTTGTCGCTGTAAGCTGTCACTCCGACCATAAGCTTGTCCACACTCATCACACTTTTGAAGTCCACCCCCTTGTAAACGTATATGACTTGCGAGGTTGGTAGGCTTAGTAAAATATTTTGAACAGTTCCTACATAGGAAAACCATTTTAATCAAGCGTGTTGTATGAAAACAAAATTATCTTGAGTATGATATCAATATAATATTAAAACGTTTACGACAAATGGCTAAAGATAAGTGTATTCAAGCAATCAGATGTTGGTCATTTACCGTTATAACTCAAACACGGTGTTGAATGTAGGTTACATCTTAAATTACATCTGTTCGAAGAAAAGCTATAACTTGAATTCTTATTTTGTTCTTGTTTTCAAGAATAGAAGTCTATAATTATATTTCACACTATTTAAAAAGTGGAAGCTTTCAAAGTTAATAGTTACACTACATGTTATGACCAGCCATTTTTGAGTAACTCAAATCTTGCAGCTTTAACTCTTATCACGGAGATAACAAGGACAGTTCAGTGACTAATATTCCATCAGGATTTTCAAGCAGAATTTTGACTGTACCCATTACATTCATTCATAACTTGTTAATTCAATATGGTAGATCTTTTTATTAAGACACAAATTTGATTAATTGTCCCTTTTTTTTCACAATATTAAAATATCGAATGATTATATTGAAGTACGGCAACACATTATTTTAAAAATAATTAAATTCTGTACTGTTGGTCATGCTGTATGAAGTGGCCTATCCCTTAGTTTAAATCCGTTTACACTGGGGTTTTTTTTTACACCTAAAAATGCTACCAGATCTACTTTGACGAATTCATACTGACATATCGACATATTTACAAGAAGAGCCCTTTATAATATACATTTTTTGCTACATTGATAGCATTTTATTAATAATTGGTGTTATTTTATGGGCATTTATAATATATATCAAAATTTATAATATATATCAAAAATTATAGATGTAGCCCATACGATTTGACGTATGAATACGATCCACATTCAATGAGGTGGATCAATGTTAACCATATGGGAGAAAGTGGCCCAGAACTGTAATTTCAAACACTACTTACATTATTTGCAATTCTCGCCATGTCCGCTATAAATCACTGAGTACAATTTTTTCCTTTGATATTAGTTGAATATAAAACACAACCAGAAATCAAAATTTCTACTTTTTATCAGATCATATTACTTCAGTTTTTGTTACATAAGAATAGGCTACTCTTAAACAAGCATTTAACATCTTTAGCTACTCAAATGTAAACTAGTCAAGAAACACACGAACCAACCAATTCGCGATCTTATTACCATTTGATCACTGGAACTAAAGATTAGTCAAACCAGTATATATTAAACAACGGTCTGAATATGTTTATTTGACTGATCTACCTTCCATCTTATTCTCTACTATTCTTACAATCATACGGTCTAAAACTCCTGTGAAATTGAAATTATGTAAAGATATAAATTGACATAACAAAATTTTATATTAAACGACAGCATGGTTCCTATTAATATTATATCAATGTCATGATGGTAAGTGACTATTAAAAATGATTTAAGCTAATGCTTAAAGTGAAAAAGGTAAAAGTAATACCAAATATATGTTAGGTTTAAAGGTTACAGCCATTTGCTTTATAGTAAATAGACCAATGGAAGTCCTTGTCGCTGAGTTGAAGTATTTGTCACTGACGGACTTCCGTCCATCTTGATCCTCATAAACGTTATAAAAACATTTTTTATTTTTTCAAAATGTGGAAATTATTCTGTTCTCGTTCTGACCTAAAACATTGAAAAATATCTTATAGTATATTAACGTGAATGTTGGGCGTTGTCTCTCTTTCTCTTTTCTTCCTTGTCCTTGTTTCGCTTACTGATTTCCATACGGTGATACAGCCACGGGTTCTGGCTGGCCATAAAAGAGTACGGACCACGGCATCACGATGTTGATGAAGATGACAGAACTTCTCGTTTCTTTTATTTTTACTGAATTTTACAACGTACTATACCTATTTGCATGCATAAACGTATCATGTCTTGATTTTATAAACTATTTTTATTAATGTGTTTTATGAAAGAAGAAATATAGATTTTAACAATTAAATAAATATTTAAAGCTTTTAATGATCGATATAAATTATTATTAGTATTTTTTATTGAAATTGCAATATAATTTGAGATATCAACTTAGTTTAAAATGTGTACTCAATAAATATAAATAGTAAAACATAACATTTGTTTATAATTATTTTTAAAATATTCTATATTATTTATTTTTAAAATGGTATTGGATCACTTTTAAATATATATTTATAAATGTAGTTATATAGTAATTTATATAGATCTAAGGTATTTATATACTTATTGTAATCAAGGATATCGCATTTGAATGGCTATTAAGTAGGAGTATTAGTCAGGTTATCCTATCACTATTATACAAATACTTAATAAAATAATTAATTTACCTGTATGAAATAAATGTTCTTATGGTTTAAAACAACGGCAATTTTTTTACCAGTATTTCATTGACATTTGTATTGCGATATAATTAAATATTCAGTATATAGGCCTAATAAATAATTTTAACTATACGGAAATATACCAATTTTATACTAGTGTAAAATAATGATATTGTTTGTTTTTTAATTGTAAATACTCACTTGTCATTATTAAATATTACTGAATGTATTCTAAATAAGTATAATTAATTGTTAAGCACATTTGAATAGTTCAGGGGAAAAAAGAGATTATGTCTAATTTTAACACAGATTGAGTTAGTGCTGCCATCTGTTAGACAATAATGAGACCTTTCTAATGAACTTAAGATTAAGTTTAATAGAGGAATATGTTATATCTATAATATTATAAAAAAGAGTATTAGCTGGTGTCCTTAATGTTTGTGAAACATAAAAGTTTTTCTTCTAGATATGTGTATACTGTAACTACCCCCTTCCCCCCCTCTTCCTACGCCCTTTTTACCTTATACTCTTAATGTATGTGTACACAAATTTTAAGATTAAAATTGATTGCTACATCAGCAGATACTATAAAATTGGTAGGGTTATTTTAAAATAAAATATCTACTTTTTAGTAAGACTTAATATAATAAACGCACTAGTCGTGTTGAGCTCGACTGGTGAGGACGGGGAGATTGAGGTTCGAATCTCGGTCGGGTGAACTGGGGGTGGTTTTTTCTAAATGGTCTTCCACTCTCCCTCCACGCAAATGCGGATTCACTTCCTCTAATTTAACCTTCCCAATTCTTAATCCATTAGAGTAATTAGTACTTAAAGCGTATAACCTGAACGGGTAGTAAGACGCGGTGCTAAATACTATTATTATTATTATTATGTATGTGAATTTTATATATCATATATAAAGTGTGTTTGTTTATTTATAGCATATTTTGAGGTTATTAATTTATTGTGTATCAGCTGCCTAGATACCATGAAAATAGATTATTCGAATTTTGCATATTTCAATTTTTTTTAGATATCCATTTGACTTCAAATTAAAAGAGTTATACTGTATTAATATTGATAATATTGCGCGTCTGGGCTACATCATTCGCATTCCAGTAGTGGAAATATTTTAGCACGTATAAATGTACCATTGCCTAGGGGACGCCCGAATGTGCTTATTAAACTTTCTCGCGTAGGTTCTTTCCATGTCCCGATGAGATGAGATGATGGTGATAGCAACTATGTGGGTGTAGAACCAGTGAAAACAATTAAACTTAACTTAAGTCTAATTAATCATACCATGGTGACCGATGGGGTGATTCCCCTTTCGGGAAAAATACAATAGGTACTTTGGGACTTGAGCTCGGGACTCCTATGCTCGTAGCTAGGCAGGCTGACCACTACACCACGGGGTCGGTTACTTCACAGATAATTTAAGTATATATAAGAAAACCGGGGTAGGGATGAAAAAGGCAGAATTTAGATTATATTTAACGCCTTTATTCGTGGAAGGAAAGTGGAAAACTACGCCGATATACAGGTGGTTGGCAATCAAGCCTCAGCTTACCCATAACTTGCAAACAAGACTAGACGATACTAACTACTTAATCCATTTGCCCATCTATGCTGGTTAGTATTCATTAGAATCTGAATATATATAAAATATATGTATATATATATATTTACATATATAAGTATGTATAATTTAGATTAAGTATTTTCTCGTCATGAAATATTATCATTATATATATATATATATATATATATATACACACGTTACTCCACCTTCGTGAATTTTCCCAGTTCATGAATCGCTCAAATTTCTCCACATTCCGTGAACTTGCCTCTCCTAAACATTTACAAACTGCAAAAAATAGCCCAGCTGATGAATTGTACAGCACTTGGGATATCCATTTTATGAAATAGGAAATAGTTATCCAATTAATAAAATGGACGGGTTTTTGTTAGATCCGTGAAATGAACACGTGAAGAACAGGTTTAATCTTTAACTTCATTTAACTTTTAATCGTTTTATAATGAGAGCTTAAGTTATGTTAGGTGGTTTTTTATATAATATATTAAAATGATCTTAATTTAATATTGTAATAGATAATACAGTAAATTCCATTTCATGAAATGGTCAAGAGTTAATTCAATCGTGAAATTGTCAATAGAAGAGGTCAATTCACAAAAGTGGACAGAAATTTGTTCAATATGAGAAATGGGAAGTCTCACTATTGGGCTGTAACATATATAAAGTTAGAATTAGTATTACCTCGTAAGGATATAATCCCATCTTAAAATATTAACCCCATTGGTGGACCCGTGGGCTAAGGCGTTAGTCTAATTAGTCTAATTATTTGTTTACTGACGGAAACGTGGAGGTAAGGAAGCAAATCCTGGCGTGGTGAAATGTTTTCGTTTTTCTAAATATTGCTTCCTATCTGCCTAGCCATGCGTTTAGCGCGTGCGTGTATAAATACGCGATGAATGGAGAAAAAAGTAAAATTGGGAAAAAAATATTTTATTTAGGGAAACTTGTCGTATAAGATAGCCTAAATATTTAACTTTATATAGGAGCAAACGACTGATTGATACTTAATTCTATATATTTTAGATTACCAAGAAACTGACAATGATTGAAAAAATGCATTAGGCTTATTTTATTTCTGAACAAATATAGTGTTTATGTGTTTTCATTGAAAAGGTGAACATTAAAATTAAACAACAATAATTAATATCATCTTCCCTACTAGGCACCGCAGGTATTTCTAATATGATAAATAGCTTTGTAAGAGATTTTATCACAATAAAATAGATTTTTCTTAAAATATAACAATTAGATATTTAAAGATTTTTATTGGTGTGTGGGGGATTATAAATATATATTTTATTAAATGCACTAAGTAGATAACTTCCTACGCATCCAATGTGTAATAATACCATATGACTATTTATTATATAAAAAATATATATTTGTCACAAGTGTTATATTTTAAAAAAATGCACTAACATGTTTTGAATTGCCGTTGAGGAGCTGTGCTAAGTTTGTGACTCTAGCAGAAAAACTGAGTTCATAGGCCACATAAAGTTCACACACTTCAAGAAGTAGTTCATTCTCAAAAATAGGTTAATATTTACTAAATATTCACTTCTTAATAAATCACCAACTCTCATACTTTGTGCTTCATTGACAATTGACTTAGAGGCGCTTGTTAAAGGTTTTGAAAATAATCAATAATTATCCTTCCCTACCCAAAGGAAGAACCGCAACCATTGACTACAAAGGCACACCCATTTCTCAAAATGGAATAATGATTAACTTAGTTTAGCTACTAAACTAAAATATTGAATTTCAATCATGAAAATAAAATCCTTTATTATGGTTGATTAAGGTTTTGTACATCTTTTGAAATGAAGCAGAATCAAAGTTGCTTAAAAGATTGTTACGACTTACGCCATTCTCTCCCCACAACAATCATTTGTCGGTAAAGTGAAGGTGAAATTGAACAAATAAGTCAGTGTCACGTGTGATGATTCTGAGTTTCCCCATATCGTACCCCCACACCATGCCACAAGGGCATGATATAGATGGAGTCAGTTTGGATTTCAAATGGAAGCCACGTACACATCCTTGCAGATAGAAAGTATTATTTTCCTCTCTTTCCCCCTGCAATGTTAATATGTATTTATTTATGTGTGTATGTTGTAGACAAGGGAAAATATTACTCCCAATCCTAACGATGTTTTCCATGATAAACCTTGATGATATACTACATATTTAACATAAACATTTATTTTTTAAAGATTAAATCTAATGATTTTAATAAATTTGGATTATATAACTTCGTTTGAAATTCTTCTAAGGAACTGATAATACGCAGTTAAGTAATCATATATTAACCTAAACATCATTATTTAAGAGTGTCCATAACAATTTTGCTTACTTCAAATGAGATATGAATTGAAATACATCAACTTTTGAGACCAAAGCCGTAGATAAAGAAATTTATGACAACAAAAATTGTATACAAACAGGGCAATTAAGATATATCTTTTAGTCTTTTACATTATTAAGGCGTATTAAGAATGATTATTTTTTAAATTCAGATATTAATAATTACCTTGAAATCTAGTATAGTTTTGAGTTTAATTGTGACAATAATAACATGTTAATTTTAAGTAACGTTAATATTTGACCAAACAAGTAGAAATCCACATTAAATATGTATTTATTTTTTATCATAATTCCAATAATAATAATTATTATTATTATTATTATGTATTTATTTTACATATTAATAGGCTAATATTTTTGACACATTTTTTTATATTTATCTATGTTAATTAGATTGAAGTTGAAAATGGATTTTATTATTTAATTCTATATAGTTTGAAGAATATTAAGTATCATAACGATAATATTGGTAACTCGTAATAAAATACCTTATTTGGTTGTCTTATATTTATATTCGATGAAATAAATAGATTAAGTTCATTTATAGATAAATATTTTCTTTAGATAAAAAGTAAGTCTTACTCCAGTTATATTTCATTTCCTTGGATTCCAAGAAAATATTTTTATCTACTATCCTTATTTGAATAATTTACATAGTAAAACACAGGGAAAATATTTTGAAAATATTTTAAGGTCCATGCTATTCTTTAAATACTAAGAGCTCAAATCAATGTTTAATACATCATACCTGACTTACTATCCCAATACACTTGTTTCCACATCTTAATTTGTGTTATTAATACGTTTTTGTGAAGATGAGATGTTAATTAGTGGCACCTCTCCTTACCGTCAAGTGGTAATCTGTGACTTGTCTAATATTAGGGGGGATTAATGGGAAAATTTAGCTCAAATCATAGCCTGGTTTACCGAAGTGCATTCCACAAAGTAACAACCACGCAAATGCAGGTACGCTTCATCTAAATTCTACCATACTCTTTCCTAACCGATATGTTTTAAAAACATAAATACTCGTTCTACCTGGATATTTGAAAAATCCAATAAACATACTACTTTTCAAAAGTGGACATGTAAAATCCTTTGAAAAGATGCCTTTGAGATTATTATATTAAAAAGTTACCCATGAAGGACAAAGTGTCTGATTCTTCAAATAATATAATATCCTATATTTCCAGAAGGAGATATTGTTAAAATACGTGTTTATGATACAATTAATCAATCTTGTTAACAACAATATATATTCTTTGTTAATTTATTATAATCCAAGTTAAATGAGTCTTGCTTCAAAAAATTTATGGTGATATAATTTCCTTTTCACAAGTAGTGTCACTACGTATTTTATTTCACTATTGATTTTTACTATATATTTACTCTTTATAGAATCATTCATTTTATTTATTTTTGGGTGTAGATAATTGTATATGTTGGTTATTGTTCAATTTTATCATTGGAAAATATTAAACAAAATTTTATTCGAAACTCTCCTTTACAGGTCTATATACTACTGTTGTAAATATTTATTTTAAAATAATATTTTTGAAAATATTTTGTCTGATTTGTATGTGATCTATATATTTTATGCTACGCCTCTTACTAACCGTCTGGGGTATCCTACATGGTTGCACTATTAAAATAAAAGTAAGAAAAGTAAGATTAAAGATACGGAATTTAGTATTTGAGTGGAGAGATAATGTGAGACCATTTAGGAAAATTACCTTACTGGGATTCAAGTCACCACCTCCCGTCAATGGCAAACCCGAAAGGGTGATACTGACGTGTTTTTTTTTTCCACTTGTACAGTGGTATTTCTTAAATTATAATTTACAATATTTTGGAAATCTTCAAAAACATGTTGAAAATAATAATGTGAAATGGATTTACACTTTTGTAAATAGTAGATATTATGAATTTTCTTTAAAGCATTTGAGTAAAAATATTTTCACCAAAGAAAACAAAATTAGAGAAACTGTTTTCTTAAGAGAGATTTTTTAGTTTTTTATAAAACTACAAAAATATATTGCTTGGAGATCAACAGACCTAACTCGATTAAGGAACATAATATGTTGTCCTAGGGAAGAGGGTAGAATAACTCAATGACCTACTTGCTACAACTGGTTTTAAAAATAGAAGGCGAAGAAGGCGGGGCAACTATGCTTTAGAATGGGATACCAACACATTCAAGTAGTTAGAAAAATAGTATTTACTTTCTCGTTTAATGTTACATTTATTACAACTTCAACACATATTTTTTACAAAAATTATTTTAACTTCTTAGCTTAGTAGAACATATTAATAAATAAAAGACCGGCTAAAAATATTTACAACAGCAATCACCTAAAAAATAATGAACAAATTAAATTTTTGATCAAAAGTACTCTGTTCAGCTGATTGGGATAAGTAAGCTCTTTGCTTATTGGATCAAAGTAAGGACTTTTAATTTTAATTGGTTAAAAATAAATGTTAACCAATCAATCATCAAAAAAGGAAGATTTATGCCGATATACCTTTGAATTATTAGAATTTTGTTAAAAACTTCTCGAATAATGGTTCAAATCCATCATCTAATTTTATGATAGCAATGAAAACCTGAAATGGGTTTCCACCAATCTTATTCTCTAGGTAACAAACTACACGTGTCATTCAACCTCAAGGACAAAATAAACAGAAAAACAATGATGACAGAAGGCAGCAAATAATAAAAGACACTACATTTTATTATTTACGTTTTCTTCTTTCTACAGATTTCTGTGGCGATTATATTTCTCAAGAGAGGGGTGGAGGGAGTAAAGAGATAAAAGTGGAAGAGAAAACCAAAAAGGTCCAGAAGGAACAGCACTTAAATTATTGTAAACTTCGAAAAAAGAACATCAAAGGTGACAGCAGTAGTTTGACAAAAGTTAAAGAAAAAAGAAAAGTAATAATAAAAAGCAAGGATTCGTGGTTGGTAGATTAACGATAGGCAGGTACAAATAGAACAGTCACGACAAACATCCGCAGTTTATAGCGGGAACAAGTAGATGCTACAAATTGCTGTCCATTATCCAATTACATAGACCATCGAGTCCATCGTCATTACACTCATGTTGAACCATTTCCAGGAGGTGTATTGACACTTTGGAAAATCTAGTTTGATTAATTGGTGCTTTCATTTAAGATCAAATCAAAAAATCAGTTCAAAAATAAAGGAGCTAATAGATAATACAAATATATAGAAGGAAGGGTCATACAATTTGGTTCTAAGAGACTGAACCAAACATAATTTTTTAGACCAGTGCGTGATCTAAAGTATTGTATTAAGGATGTGCGAGAGTGAAAATAAATACATTTAATTTTTTATTTTAAGATTGTGATCCTTCCTAATAGATTAAACAATGTTTAACAAGTAACAATATAGCAAAATAATTATTATATATTTTCTGTATAACAAATTATAATGTTCAATCAAACTTATAATACTAACTCCTCGTCCTAATGTTTATTAGATTAAAAAAGCCTTAATTTTTTAATAGGTGTGTGTAGACAGTACAATATAACGCCTTGAAAATGTTTTAGGAACGTTTAATATTATAGCTTACTGTATATTAATATTTATATATAAATAATGAATTCAATACGTGGCAGATTTTCTTAATCTCTTACAAAATAAGCTCGTACTGTAAAACTACTGTTTATTGAGGCGAAACATATAGTCAGGGCGAAAAAAAAAACCGGTTCATTTAACGTTTTTAACTCATTAATAAATATTGTGTATCTGGTAAAAAAATACCGAGAACCTTGATATTAACGAAAATAAATATAAATAGACCTGTCCTTACTCCCGAGAACCAAATAAAGGTATACTCCATTAACGGTAGGAATCACTCTCTGAAAGGTCTTTTATCCTACCAATATCCTACTATATAATAGATTTCTGGTAGGGAAAAAGGCCTTTTAGAAAACAATTCCTACGGTGAACGGACTTTAATGAGTGAGTGACCAATGGTTGTGTTTTGAGCGGCAGGTACTGGCGGAGGGAGAGGACTCGTAGCAAAGAAGGAATGTTTCCTTCACCAAACTTTTCAAAACAAGCTAAGAGGATTATTGAAGTGCAAATGGATGGACACATACATTTATATTTTGGATGGTTCTGGTCTATTACCTGTAAGAGTTGAAAAACTAGATAGTTTATGGTTTCAAGTGATCTTGGACATTGTTTTCTTTGATATTACTGGATGTGTGGGCTGTACAACTATGTACTAATTACGCTAATATACTTATAATATGAAAAGTTGAATTTATAGGGCGTACCCTCATTTGAATAAAGTGAGGGTGGAAAGCCGTTTAGGAAAAAAACACACTCAATACATCCCGCCGGGATTGAAACCCAAATCTCCTGGTCGTAGACATTCAAGTATATTGGGAAAAAGACGCTGTAGACCATGCTGCCACCGAAGCGGGTGTAGCCTTGGTTTAAAACATTAAAATAATTTACTGTATCTTGTGTTTGCTTAGTTATATAGAGGCTAATCTTGTTTATTTATTGTACACCCTCAAAAGTAATATTTAGGTAGGGTTTGATTAAACAGATTATTCTGAAAATTGACACCTGGATAGGGGAATCGAACCCAGGACTTTTGGTATACACTCCAATTCTCTAACCGCTTAGCTATTCAGCAATTGTCTCGTGCCCAGGGTCATTCATCACTCGTATTTTAAGGCGGTGTCTATGATGGACGTGCGGAAATCGTCGACTACAAATGTGTGATTTATTAAGATAACACGCTGTCAGATAACGCAGCCACATTCGAATCGGTAGTTGGCTTATTGCTACTACTTGTACAATTATTATAACTCTAAGGGGATTGCATATTTAAGTATCAAATATTTAAGGCTATTATATTTGTTTTAGTACGGATTTAGCTGCATATTATATTGATCAATATATTGTTAAGAAATGTGTATAGCTACGAACACGAAATATTGTCATGTTAGGGTGAGAATTAAACTGAAATTATAGCTATTCTGTGACTGAATATGTAAATAAAGGTTAGACTTGGCATCCTATAAATAAACCGTTTAAGAGGGTAATAAATGATTGTATTATTTATAAGTAACACAATAACATAATTCATGGTATAGTAATATACAACATTACAAATCGGTATGCATGCAGACTAAACCACAAGCGCATCCAGTACGTTTTACCTATTATAAGGAAGTTTAGGTTTAAAGTCCTACTAGTTGTAATAAGGCTAGCTTTATCTAAATAAGTTCCCACTCTCCCCCCACTATAATTCTGGCGATTTGCCCTAAATATCAGCATTCTTTTTGCGAGGGATATAGATAAAGCAACAGTTTGACATGTATGTCTTACTTGTATCACCTCGTTTTTAATATATTTCGAGTAATATTTAGCTAGGAGATGGTACGAACGTACAACTTGTAGCTACTCCTGTTACCTTTTGTTACACAAAAAATATATAGTCAGGAGATGGTATGATAGTACTTTTAGTTACACGTGTTAGTTATTGTTAGACAAATATGTAGTTAGGTGGTATTATAACAGTTCTATTTGTAGCTACTTGTGTTACCTATTGTTATACAGTTAAGTAGCTAGGAAATGGTCTGACAGTGATATTTATAGCTACTTATATTAGTTAGTGCTAGAAAAATATTTAGTCGAGAAATAGTACCACAGTACTACTTGTTGCTGTTTGTGAGCTATATTGCTAGAGTAAAAGTAAGTCAGATATGGTATGGCATTGTTACTTGTAGTTGCTTGTGTTTCATATTACTAAAATAATACTTAGAGTGGTTATGCTATTGTTACTTGTAAATGACTATGTTTGATACTGTTTGGGAATATTTAGTCAGAATATGATATGACATTTTTGTAACAGCTTGGGAGTGATATTGATTGATGGTTGTTTCTATTTCTGCAAATTATTTTATTTTAATTAAAATAATTTCTTTCAATTTGTAAGGTTTTTCATCTACACTGTATATTAATTATATCATTGATGGCTTAAAAAGCAATTTTTTATTAGTACAATAAACTTTTGGGTTATTATTTACTTAATATTAAATACAATATAAAGGAGAAATGATTAGAGCATCAGGAGAAAATGGACAAACATTTCCTGAAAACAGAAGAATATTATCACATAGTGTATAAACATCTATTTTACCACTAAGATTTGCAATCCTTAAGATTTCTAAACTCTCGCCTCAGACTCAAATATTATTAATGGAAATGGATGCAGGCAGACTGATCGACAGTAAACTTGTCAACATGGTAGGACAAAGTAGACGATTGATCGACAGGAGGAATAAACGTGAACCAATTTGTTGACAAGAATATAACCCATGTGAAAGACAGCCAACAGCTCGACAAAAAGGGGAAAGCTATTTGGAAGGCTAGACGGGTCAAGTGTCTAACATGACTTTAACCAACACTTCAACATGCTAATGCATATGAGGGAAATGTTATATACAGTCAACTCGTCGATAAATGTTGAGGTGGATCAATTTAAGAATGGACAGTGACCTATAATTTAATACATTGCAAAAAAGTGCTCACTACGCTAAAGGTTTCAGATTATTCCTGTATTATTTCTAACTTGTATTTCTAGATTCGTTCATTAGAACCTTTAAATATAAATGTAATCACATTCATGTGAACAGCTGTCTTCCGCAACTAATGATGGTTTAAATCAATTGAATTAGTATATTTTTCCTAAGCTTATCACAACCTGTTTAAGATATACGCATAGTATATGTATGAAATGGAAAGGTATATTTAAGGTTAGGAGTAGAAATATGTTCGTTGATGGAGAGCTAAAGCATTTAGGGGAAAAAATATCAGTATATCTGACATGGATTCAAAACAAGATTTCCTCATAGCCGGTAATCCAGTATAATTTGACAGTGACGAACTGAACCATGCGACCATTGACTTATTACGTAGCTGTAAATATTATATTACAAAAAAAAGTATTATAGATAGAGTTTTTATATTCTTTCCAGCTTACAACTTTGTGGTCGAACACTTTGCTTGCAATGTATTAACTTGTTGGTCACTTGGACCACTCTTAACTGGATCCTTATAAACTTTTGTTTAGCAGCTGTCCAGTGTCAACCAGTTGGTTTTCTCACTTTAACCTCCTATGCATGCGTGCATGAGCTTGTCCATCAGTTGGTCATAGTCGTGTTAGTCACTTGACTTGATGTTTATTCACAATTTGTCAACCAGATGTCTGTCGGACACTTTGTCCTACTATGCTTGAATTTATAAACCAGTTGGTTCTAGTCATATCAGTCACTTGACCTCCCTAGCTTTCCAAATATTTGCTCACAATTTGTCGATCAGATGGTTGTCGGCCACTTTTTCCTACTATGCTTGAATTTATAGACCAGTTGGTGCTAGTCATATCAGTCACTTGACCTCCCTAGCTTTCCAAATATTTGCTCACAATTTGTCGATCAGATGGTTGTCGGCCACTTTTTCCTACTATGCTTGAATTTATAGACCAGTTGGTGCTAGTCATATCAGTCACTTGACCTCCCTAGCTTTCCAAATATTTGCTCACAATTTGTCGATCAGATGGTTGTCGGCCACTTTTTCCTACTATGCTTGAATTTATAGACCAGTTGGTGCTAGTCATATCAGTCACTTGACCTCCCTAGCTTTCCAAATATTTGCTCACAATTTGTCGATCAGATGGTTGTCGGCCACTTTTTCCTACTATGCTTGAATTTATAGACCAGTTGGTGCTAGTCATNTGCTGTCTATCACATGATCCTAATCGTGTCGAATTCTTGACCCACCAAATCTTTGACATTATTGTTATCCTTTGGTCAACCAGTTGATTGTAGATCACTTTGTCCTCATATGCATGAGCTTGAGTACTTGTTATTCCAAGTCATTTCGGCTTATTGTCC
Organism: Timema douglasi; assembly: GCA_901482245.1. Classification (NCBI taxonomy): domain Eukaryota; kingdom Metazoa; phylum Arthropoda; class Insecta; order Phasmatodea; family Timematidae; genus Timema; species Timema douglasi. Next base: position 426,425 of record CABEEJ010000119.1, read on the forward strand.
CAATTAGCCTTTCAAAATATTGTTTTACATCTTGTCGACCAGTTTGTATGGTGCCAGTGCAACCAACATGAATCTATATCTATTTTATTTTACAAATAAATCTTTAGTAATACCAATGATACTTATAAGACATTTATAGGTAATCATTAAAATTAATTGCTCTTAAATACATTTTTATCAAAAAATATCAAGGGCAGTACACTTATAGATCCCGTGGTATATCATAATATAAAATCGTATTTGTAAACAGCACAATAAGTTCTACCTCACACCAGCAACAAAATTATATTTCTTTAGATTTACCCCGCTAGGCATAGTTATAGGAAAATTAATGTCTTTATTACGATAACATTGACCTCCTAAACCCTCTGTAAGCACTACCTGTTTAAACCCTTTTTATTCACCGCCACATCATAGCTTCTCCTACTACACTGCTTCCCTAGCTTTTATTTTCTTCTCTAATCTCGACAATGGGGGATTTTTTTTTTACGACTGACCTGATTACATCTTGGTATCGAATGTTATTGACCAAGTAGTTCTGACCATGAAGGAGCGTGAAAACCACTTCGAATCGTTTTTCTTAAAAATAAAAAGGTGATTGAGGTAAATTAGATAGAACAACTGGTAGGTTAATTTATGTAAGTCTAAATACAGAGACGTAAATATAGGGAGAAGGGGAGGTGTGGTTTAGTCACCCCAGGCGGCAAAAGTTGAAAGCGTGGCCAATGAAGAAAGCTAAGATTTCTAGGAACCTTCTGGGACTGATATATTCCATTAGCAAGATAAAAAGCACAAACAAGAGATCCTAGTGGCCCTACTAGAAATAGGAGTTGTAAACTCTCATACTGTTTATCCAAATTCAAGCCAAGTTTAACAAACAGACTTCTTGTTAGTGAGGGCAGGAGGTTTTAGGCTTAACATTTAAGTAGGTAACATTCTTCAAGGTCAGTGGGCTTGTGCATGATGTCTGCTGTAGGCATCTTTAAAATATAATCTAAGGATTAACCTCTATTATATATTGTTTTGATTTATTACTAAGATTTTGAGAGTGAGGGATAAATCACATCCTCGCTAAGCGTTCCATCGCCTTAGTGTACCCAGTTATCTATTTTAGACATCCAATTAAGATCCTACTTAAAATCAAGTTATTTGACAGTCATTTTTTTCTTATTATAGTCTGATAATACAAATTGGTTATAACACACAAAGGTGAAAATTAAGATGATATGGTCGTTTCCGTAGGAATATGTATAGTGCACAGTTCTCAATAAATTTTAATAAGTTGAAAATTATATTCATACACGGGAATTTAGCCCAGAGACTTTGGTTTGGTGCGCAAATGCTCTTATCACTGAAATATCCATAATCAATCCCATGTTCAGTGCCATTCTTCACTCATAAATTCACGCCTTAAAATATGGGTGAAGAATGACCTTGAGAATGGGATTAATCCTGGGTAGATCAGTGGTAAGAACATTTGCATTGGCATAATAAGCCAATACAGCAACAATGTGATGAATTCATTCTGGTGTTCAACAATGAATTTTGAACATCAAACAATAGGCGTTGTTTATTTAGTGTAATAAGCCACTCTCTACATTTGGTTGGTGTTCATCCTGCTCATGTAAATGTCCCAGCAGTTACATTTTATAATACTGAAGAAAGTCTATTTATATATACTTTTCATGTTCTACTTAGGATGGTGTATATTGAAAGACTTTGTTGAGATTACAGGTAAGGGTCATTCTGATACAATATAGACCTTTATAAAAGCTGCATTAAATGGTATTTCAAGTCAAATAGACCAAGTTATTAATGCATTTGAGAGAATTCGTGATACAGCGACTGAAACCCTAAAAACACATGAGGATGCGGCTATTACCAATGCTATTGAAACTTTTAATTCTCATTTATATTTTTCTTTTGGTCAGAGAGTCCTACTTTCATCGATAGCACTCATAATATTGACCTCAGGCTAAAGAAACCACTTTATTCATGCTCAGAATCAAATTGGAATTTGGATGGAAATAGATGATAACTGGAAAATGTATTATGTGACACGACCGTTACAAAAGCTGTAAGTTTGTGTGAAGAAAAAAGTATGAAATGAGTGGGTACATTATAAAAAAAACGCAAAATGTCTGGTGAAAATGGATCTTGTGACAAATTACACAACTAATAAAAAATATTCACTCCCTAAGAGAAGATCCAAACAAAAATACATGCTGAAATATCAGATTGGTTTTCAGAGTTGCAGTGACAAGAGAGCTGCTTTGGTTTCATTTTTAATTCTAAGTCCTTGTTATATGAGTTGAATTTTCAAAGTCCGGACCATAGTCTATTACTGAGCTCCAACGTAACTTTAATTACCTAACCCAAATTTATTCACAATATTCAAATATTTAATATGACTACAGATACATAATTTCTACGCTCCAAAGAGCTAACCATAGTTGTAAAGGACGAGAATATCTCCAAAGGGTCTCCTCTTGTACATTTCCACACTGGGAATGAAGGCGATCAAGACGTTGGCTACAACTCTGCAAATACTATTGACATTGCCAGTATCAGTAGCATCGTGTGAACATCCTTTAACAAATTAAAACAATTTAATTAATATCTAATTTTAGAAATGACTCAATATATTTTTACAAATCTGACAAATAATTCAATAGAAATTGAAGTAAATAACCTCCAGTACTGATTTCAGTGATTTCATCATCAACTGTGAGTTAAAAAAAGGATAGGAAAGCTCGTGTTTTAGTAGTGTACATAAATTATGATTGCAAACTATGGTTTAATAAAAATAAACTTAAAAGATTAATAAATCTTATCTTACTTCTGTATCTTGCGTAGATAGGTAGGGTAGGGATAAGGAAGAGGGCAGCCATTTTGATATTCTTCCCTGATGTCAAACATCCTAGTAACTCTACTGATTAAATGTAATTCAAATTGACGTAACATGCCCTATTTATATTTATTAATATAGTTAGATTGGTGTTTATTTTGAGTAGGCCTAATATTTACACACCATATCCAGCTAAGCTTATCTGCCGCAAAGTAACCTACATTAAACTTGAAGTATGTATGTAAGAGTAATTAGGCTTAGCCCGTATAATATTTTATTTATTTTAACGATAACTAAACCAAGTTTAAGTATCATTAAGAAATAATAATTAAAGAATGATTTATACAAAATATTTTTTTTAAATAACAAAATTATATGGAGAACAAAGAGTATAGGTACAGTAGTATTAAATGCTAAGAAATAACAATATTATTTTTTGTTTTTACATATAAGTAATAAACGCTTCTTACTGTCTAGCTAATAATTTACCTATATTATAATTTATAAATGTTAGAATTCTTTGACAACCAAGTTACACTTGTTTTAACCTAACATAAGGAGTCATATTGATTCAAAATTGGTGCACAATTGCTAGCTGATTGATTGGCACTAGGTTATTTATTCAGGAAAAACGTTACCGAAACAACCCGGACAACCACGAAAACATGCCTAATAGCATCAAATAAGAACTAAGGTGAGCGAGACAGTATATTACTATCTCCTTTACCCTTTAACTGGGCCGTCATAATGCATACCAAAACGATAGTGCTAATTTCTCTTGACAAATTTATCATTACTATCCTACGCATAGGGTTTAGGGGACACGAGAAATGGGCAGTGTTATTGCAGTTTTTATATCAAAAATTATAGTCAAAATGAATCGAAATATCATTACAAACATAGAGTTTAATTTCCTTCACATGGTGACCTCAACAGTTGTTGAATATTGATCAAGAAAAACTTAAAATTTAATAACAACTTTTTTCCTCAATTTAAAAGCTTAGCATCTAATGCCGTTTGCTCATCACAAACATGATCATGAGAGATATTTAACAATTTTTGATATCATCATATGAATAAAATTAAACTCTATGTTTGTACTCCCACAATATTTTATTTGTTTTGGCCAAAGAAGAGTTTTGTTTTAAGAACTGCACAAATACTGGCTTTTTCTCGCGTTCCCTACATCCTTACCTTAAGCGTGAAACGTTAATATGGCCTAAGCCACGTTGATACGTTACGAGTACGCTCGGACTGAGTGCACTTGTATGAGCCACTTGTAGAACAAATACTCGGAGAGATGGTTTCCACGTCTTGATATTCGGACAGGTATAATGTCCGATCTTGTATTGAAGGGTATTGGAGCTTTCGCGGATATGTTAATAAAGGAGCTAGAATTTCAAAAAAATCGTTTGAATGAAGTGAATGAAAAAAACTTAGACTCTTAAATAGGCTCTTAGGTGCATCTCCTAATTCTCTTCATGAGGTGTGTAACGTTTACAATACATTAGGTAAGCTTCAGAAACTATTGCCCTTTTTTTTGTGGTTAGCTTAAGCTTTACATAATGTTCAGTGCAATGCAGCACGAGCTATTGGCTCGGTTTGAATATAAAGTTATCGCGATCCTCCGGTTGTAAAAACAGATGGCCAAGTCTGGGCCATGTGTTTGATTTTAATTGAGTATCGTGAGTCCGCGCATGTGAATTGGGAAGGTTTGTTCTCTGAGAGAAATAGAAAATAAGGTAGTAAGGATTCTCTGCCATATGTTGATCTCGAGTAGAAGTGTTTCAATAATTCTCAGAAGAAATAGGAAACTTAGGACATAAACAAATCAAAGGATAAGTCATGATCATATAAAGTAATTATATATTTATTATATGCGTTTTAAATGTAAATGATGATAACAGGTTAAGGAAGAAGACAAAGACAGCTAAAAAAAACAGGTCAGATTAACCAGTGAACCATTTGAATATATCTTAGAATGAGTTAAACCCAAAATAAAAATAAATATTACGGAACTCCGCACGGACTTTCTCACTCTATTGTTTTAAAATGGAGATATTTACTCAAAACTCATAATATATGTGAAACTAAATAATATATACTAGCAAACCCAAGTATAAATTGCACTATAATTATGTAAAACTTTTTTTTAGTTCCGGTTTTAAATTTTATAGTTTTGTTTTTATAGAATTAATGTCCTCATTTGTATGCTTAGACCGATAAAAAGATCAATGTTGGTTCCACAATGGTCAACACTTCGTGTTAAAATTTCAACTTCCGGTTAAAGTTTTCACATTTTGTTAAGTGTTGCAAGTCTTCATGCCATCGCATTGATGTTAAATTCCTTATTTATAAATTTTGACAAATATAAGATATAAATATTGTCTATTGAGTCTAAAATGGATATAGATAATTGTTGTACAAATATTTTTCCTAAGAGTTTTAAGGAAAAACAACATAGACTTTTAGAGACTTACTCATATTTAATGACTCTATGGCATTGGAGAATTATTGCGTTAAAACTCTATTAGTATCTCTTTACAACTAAAGCTCACAAAATTGTATTAATATATTTGCCAATATCTCAGAAACTGTTGGATTTATAAAAATGTATTTCATATTAAAGTTATTTTATTTTTAAAAGTACTACCATTTTGCAATGATAAGTTATTTAGTAGCTCAAATAGTTGTGGAGATACGGAAATATATGCTTCTGTAAACTACCCTAAGATTCATTTTCATGTTAAAATTAAAATAGCCAGTCTATTTATAATCTTAATAAACACCTAGATACGAATTTTAATCAAAATCGTTTTATTCTCTTTTAACCCTTTCTTAAACTACTCTTAATTTTAAGTGTAAACAGACACACAGACAGACGTCATTGAAAAGGCCTCTTTTTAGGGTTTGGGGAGTCTTGGGACGTCAACATCCATCAACATTTCAGGTTAGATTTTCTTTTGCCGTCACAATACTTTTACCTTTTTTGTTCGAAAATGCGTATAACCCGAACGGGTAGTAAGACGTGGTGCTAATAATAATAATAATAATAATAATAAAAATATTAATAATTTCTTTGAAAATTTAAATATATATATATATATATATATTTACGTATAGCTTGAAAGTTATTGGTTTTATAAAAAATATTCTTCTTATAAAATATTTGTGTTATAAAAGACCTACATGTTTGTAACGATAAGTAATTTCATATCTAAAATAGTTTAAGAGATATTATATAAAAAAAGATAATTTACGCTTCAGACCGGAACCCTTAAAGTCATTTTGCCGAAATATTGAGAGAATATATTTTGTTTGGAATATTTTAAATGTTTATAAAGATATTTAATCAAAATCGTTATAGCCGATTTTGAGAAAATTTACTTTTTCTCTTTTTGGCCATCAGTAAACTACCCACATCAATTTTAGGGTTAGATATCCACTTCCAAAAACTCCTCGGAGCAACTCTATGAAAACCTTAGATAACAAGATTTAGCCTGATTGGTAAAATAGTTTAGGCTATTGTTGGAGGTACAATCAGACAGACAGACGGAAAGTCAAAAACAATTTTTTGGATTCGGAGGGTCATGAAACATCAAGATTCATAAAAATATTGAGTTCAATTCTATTGACGATCACTATACTTTATCTTCCTGTAAGATAGCGAGAAAGTAAAAATGCGATGCTGTCATGAGAGCCGATTTACCTGCACGGTTGAAATTACAAATAATGCTACCTTAATAAGCGACTGAACAGCTTAAGAACCCTTGAAAGTTTTTATAGAGTTACAAAATGGTCCATATCCAGATTTCTACAATCGGCGTTGGATGCTTTTTATGAAGAGTTTGGAGGAATATATACACATACACACCTTTCATACCAGTACCTATATACGTTTAAATTTTTGTATTTTTCTTTTGATGAGTACTTATAATATACTCTTCTTGCTAACGTCTAGAACATACACATCCAGAATATTTGGGGATTTTTAATATTCAAACTATATCAGAGTTTTGCGCCTCCTTGTTCTTGTAATCAGACAACTTTATGTTCTATAAAACCTCTTCAGTTTCGTAAAGTTCCACAAATCGGACGGTTTCCCTCTCAGTCCACCTTCTAGTGCGAACTTCTCTCACCGCTCCACGTTCCGTCGCCATTTTTTCAATGCTACTCGTATCCAATCTGTCTCGAAAAGATGAGCACGGTCCGAGTCACTCGGCTCGGATGACTGCCGTCCAAGTAGGCTTGGATTACATGTTTACACGATACGAGTAGTGTCTGAGTGAGCATCAGAGTAC
>CABEEJ010000120.1:9613-41393 GCA_901482245.1 Timema douglasi
GTTAAAAATTGGAATTCCAATCATGCTTTTGAGAAATTTAAGCCCTCCAAGCATGTGCAATGGGACGAGGTTGCTTATTAAGGAGTTAAAGGAAAATTTAATTGTAGCGACTATTATGACCGGTCCAGCAGCTGGTCAACTAGCTCATATACCGAGGATACCGATGATCCCAAGTGATTTGCCAATCCCATTTAAACGGCTTCAATTTCCGGTAAAAACATCTTTCGCATTAACAATTAACAAGTCCCAAGGTCAAACCTTCGAATTAGTTGGGATCGATCTGCGAAAGAAATGTTTTACTCATGGTCAATTATACGTTGGCCTATCGCGGGTTGGAGACCCTGAAAATCAATTTATTTTGCTGCCACAAATAAAACCACATCAAATATTGTTTACAGGGAGGCTCTTACTCAATAAATTAAATGGCTTTTGTTTTGCGGTTATGACCTTTTAACAATTAGTATAAGTATAAATAATAAAAAAATTGAAAAATATATTCACAAAAAAAAAATTAATATCTTAGTTTTTTGTTTTCAATGAATGTTATTTTTTTAGAAAATCACTGTAAAACATTGTGTATTTTCTTTTATTATATTATTATGCCCGTGCGAAGCCGGGATGGGCTGCTAGTATAAAATAAACAAACATAAAGCCTATCTGCATATATAATACATTATGTTTATTTTCACTTTCAAAGCATGACGTTTTCCAGGTTGTGATGGAAGGAACCATTGTTTATTATTTTAATAATTATATATATATATATATATAGTTTCCTTACAGTTCACAGATATCACAAATAAAACACAAATCTATAAATTATTACAACATGTTTCAACAATGAAAAAACCCGGCAATGATATAAAGATCATTATCACTACAATATGAATCTAACTATTTCAAGAGACAGCTTGTGAATGATCGTTCAAACAGAAATCTCGCAAGGACTGCAATTTTAATATTTAATATTTAGCACCGCGTCTTACTACCCGTTACTCTAATGGATTAGGAATTGGGAAGGTTGAATTAGAGGAAGTGAACCCATATTAGTGTGGAGGGGGAGTGGAAAACCATTTAGGAAAAACCACCCCCAGTTCACCCGACTGAGACTTGAACCTCGATCTCCCCGTCCTCAGCACTCGAGCTCAACATGACAAGAGCGTTAGCCAACTACGCCACCTAGGCGGGTATCGCAAGAACTGCAGATTACTTGGGTTTCTGTGATAAGACAGCTGGAGTAACTTCTGTGTGTGTGTGTGTGTGTGTGTGTGTATGTGTGTGTGTGTGTGTGTGTGGCGAACTGTGGAGGTGGGCTATCACTCGTTCTTATCAACTAAGCTACACTTCCTTATACAGTTTTTATCTCATGATCCAACTTGGAATTTCAGTGCATATTTTTATATCACATGGAAATCAAGTTACTCAGCAAAACGTTGCATATTTAAATCTGAACTATTTTTTTTTATCTTAAGTATACGCATGTAAATATGGCCTTAAGATAAGACATTTCGCAGGGTTTTTTTCACTCTCTAATTTTTATTTAAATGATAAAAGTTTTGGTGGAAGGGAGTAAGAAGAGAAGTAGTTCCAGAAAACAACATGGAGCATTGGATTTTAGGAAATGTGGTTTGACGGCTATTGATACTTTTCCACGAACCAAAGCGGCTTCCTTTAGGTCATTTGACCATCAAAATTTTATTGCACTATTCTAACAAGTGTATAGGTATAAGTTATTTCAAATCGTTAAAATTCACCAGTTACAACTTACAAGGGGTTACCCGCCTCGGTGGCGTAGTTGGCTAACGCGCTTGTCGTGTTGAGCTCGACTGCTGAGGATGGGGAGATCGAGGTTCAAATCTCGGTCGGGTGAACTGGGGGTGGCTTTTCCTAAATGGTTTTCCACTCTGCCTCCACGCAAATGCGGGTTCACTTCCTCTAATACAACCTTCCCAATTCCTAATCCATTAGAGTAATTAGTACTTAAAGCGTATAACCCGAACGGGTAGTAAGATGCCGTGCTAAATATTATTATTATTATTATTATTATTATTACAAGGGGTTGAACTTGATATTTTATGCTTTTAGCGTACCATTGTTGAGACAAAGTAATGAAGGTATAGGGTTGATATTTACTTTAATAAACATTTATAGGAGATGTAAACAGTGAAACATTTAAAATAAGTTATATAGACAGTTAATTTTTTTATGTACAAGCAATTTAAAAGTGGTAAAACTACATAATTTTTAATCTTATATAAATTCTGTTTATTTATACCCCGATGATTTGTTTTTATTTCACTTTGTAGTATACAAGGCCCTTATTTATAACTTATTTGGATTTTCTCCTAACTCTACTCGGTAATTTTACCATTAGAATAGAAATGAGCATTATTAAATTTGAGAAGAAATTTCTATTGTATTTAATGAGATTTCTTGTTTTAACTTTACCTGTTGTAGAAACAGCACCGACTAGTCTAAAACATAATGTCGGCCTGGCCGAACAAGTGTCGGATTACCAAACTCATGTATCACACAAGTAAAGTGCATGAGGGCCAGAGGCATAGCTAGACAGTAATGGGCCTGAGCAAACTTTCATGGTGGGTCCCCTAAAGAATAGAAAGCCCCACTCCTTGGCCCCCTAAATTCCTATGAATAATTGTAGATTATATTAGATTACATTGACATATATAATTTGAACTATTTTATAATCTACGGAATACAGGTCTCCATTTGTCTAGTAAAATTGCTACTGAAAATAGGGGCCTATTACACTAACTATATGACGTCATATTTTTATTTATTCATCATACGCAATGTTCACAAGTACATAAATTCTGTTCATGCTCTCTTAGTTGTAGAAATTTATATTCTCTTGGTCATTCTTTGGTCAATTTTGGTCATTTTGGAATTTTAGGTAATATTTTCTTGGTTTGCTTCCTCTTAGAGGCATCTTTAGGAATTTTCATAAACTTGGGTCATTTAAGGCATTCGTGTTAAATTGGTATATACTTAAATACAATAAATATTTTAGAAAATTTTAAATAATTTTATAGAATTTTTTGGTTATTTTTTTTTATAATTTTTGGTCATAAAAATTTGGGCCCTGATATAAACAAAACTATAATCAATTTTAACACTTAAAGAGAATAAACAAACATCGCCGTTTAAAACTCCTTAGTACACGCTTTGATCTCTGGGAAATTGTCTATAATCTCCTGCAAGGCCAAACTACGGGCAGTAGCCTGCTCAATAGACAACACAACTAGTCCCTGCAGCCTCTCATGATTCATTGTACTTCTTATATAGTTTTTAATCATTCAAAGCTTTGAAAATGACCTTTCAAGTGTTTACACTGTGACATGTAATGTAAGAAATAAAATCAAAGCTGTACAGACTTCAGATAAACTTGCTGCTAAGGTATGATTTTCAATAACCCAAAAATTAGCAATGTATGTATTTGTAGAAAAACAAGATATCATCTCTAAGAGCAGCTCGCATGTTAAGAATTTCCTAATTCTGATACCTCATTTTTATATATGCTGATACATTTTACGGCTGTATTATAAAGCTCCTTATCATTTAACTCTGAGGATTAAAAACATGAAGGTTTTATCTTTTTAAACTGCCACTTAAATATATTTTCAATAACATACTAAAAGAAGGTTTATTAACGCGTAACAAAATCGCCACATAAACAATATACGTAGACACAATGGTGCCTATCGAATAAGATTACTGGAGAAAAGAATAACTTCACTGACTTTCACTGCACATGCGTTAGTGGCTAACGACAATGCACCACACACTCAGTTTTTCCCCTCAAACGTATCGCTTCCACTTTTATACAAGCCAAAACCATTCAGTATTTTATAGGGGGTGTTCAAGTATTACGTAAGCACCTTAAAGGGGTCAGGGGCTTGATCTCTGCTTATCTTTGCTGACAAGGGGGAAGGAGGGGTTAGAACAATGCTTACGTAAGACAGAAAGAGACGGTAAAGAATGGCGCAGGGACCCAGCCAACCCAAATGAACACATAATAATTAGAAGTGCTGAGACGAGGATTCAAGGACCTTGGTCATCAGATTAAATGTGGTTTGAATTTCTTATAACTATAATTATTGTAATTATTAATAATACTTTTTCTTATAATTCTAATCAAGTGTAAATTATTACTTTAATATGCGTTTATAACTTTTTTAACTGTACCTGTATATAATACAATAAATTTAAAGTTATTTTACAACAGTATTTATGGTTAAATCTTTCGCACAATTTATTTAAACCTCTACGTTATTAATTACCATCAATTTATAAACTCTAGATTTCATAAAAAAGAATGGTTATTTCTGTTAAAGAATTACAAAAATAAAAAAACTAATGTAACCTAATAATGATCGAGTTTGGGGATGGAGAAAGGGTTGGGGCTGGTTGGGCATTTGCTTATTTTTGCTTACAAAGGGGAAGAGGGGGTCCAAAATGCCCCAAAATATGCTTACGTCACATTTGAACGCCCCCTTAGCATCAGTTTGAACTCTTGCAATTATCTTAGAAATGTTTATCATAGAGAAGACCCAAATTTGGGACGATAATAATTTAGAAATTACTTCAAGCATTATATCCTTTGACAGGGTTAATGAGTTTAAATTATTAGGAACCATTTTAACTAGCAATAACAACATTAGATTGGAAATTTGGTAAAGAATACAGTCGGGAAATGCATTATATTATTCGCTCAGTAAGGTGTTTACAACTCGCCTGTTATAAAGGAATTTAAAACTCGAAATAAGTCTTATATAAAACAATAATTTTACTTGTTGTTCTCTATGGGTGTGAAACGTGGTCTCTTACCTTACATGACCAAAATAAATTAAGCGTGCTCAAAGATAAGATGTTTAGGAAGATATTTGTTCCAAAAAGGGATCAAGATACTGAGGAGTGAAGGAGGTTACATAATGATGAGCTACGTACCCTGTATTCATCACCAGACATTGTTAGAATGATCAAGTTTCACAGTTTATGGAGGGTAGGACATGCAGCGTGAGTGAGAGAATCTGAAACCATGTTGAGGGTACTGACTGGCTAACTCAATGAGAGAATACCATTCGGAATACCGAGATGAAGATGGGAGAATACCATTAGAATGGACCTGATAGAGAGAGATATGATGTAATTAGGTAGACTGAATAGAACCAGCTCAATAAAGAAATATAGGATGTAACGAGATGGACTGGAGAGAACTAGCTCAAGATTGGGATGGGGTGTAATGGGGTTGACTGGATAGAACTAGCTCAAAATAAGGATAGGTTGTAATGAGGTGGACTAGATAGAACTAGCTCAAGAAAGAAATATAGGATGTAACGAGATGGACTGGATATAGCTATCTCAAGATAGAGATAGTGTGTAATGAGGTGGATTATATAGAACTAGCTCAAGATAGGGATAGATGGTAACGAGGTGGACTGGATATAACTATCTCAAGATAGGGTGTAATGAGGTGGACTGTATAGAACTAGCTCAAGATATAAATAGGGTGTAATGAGGTGCACTGGATAGAGCTAGCTCAAGATAAATATAGGTTGTAGTGAGGAGGACTGCATAAAACTATCTCAAGATAGAGATATGGAGTAATTAGGTGGACTGGATAGGGTGTAATGAGGTGGACTAGATAGAACTAATTCAAGAGAGGAATGGGTGGCGTACTTTTGTAAGTGTGGCAATGAACTCTCGATTTTCTAATGCCATAGTGTTAGCTAGTAATCTTAGTGTTAGAAATTGATTTGCGAAATGTTCTGCATGCAAAATTATTAAGTAAATTAATTATTTATTGGCAAAAAAACATGCGTTTTTCGATTATTTACTTATATCTTGTTAAATATTCATTTTACAGAAAAATATTTACAGATTTATATGTACAATAAAGCGACCATTGAGTCATTTTTAATCGAATAATGGTATCTTTGAGAGACCAGAACAATCTTTAATCTCTTATCATTTTAGTTTTATGTGGGTGGGCCTGCGTGTTGGGTTCCCATTTTGAGCATGGGTTTGTGGCATTTTGCGCACTAGCATAGCGCAGCTGCAAAGTGAGTGGCATTGATACCTCTTATCTTTTCCAAGAAACCTAACTAGGGTTTTCTGATTTCTATTTTTTTTCATTCCGATAGTCATTTGGAGACTGAGAATTATTCTACTGTATCATCTTTTATCTTGATTATTTACATATTTTTCATATTAAGTGCGTGTATCACATGCCAATCATTTCTGTGATACAGTCGGCTAGAAATCGTAAATCTACACTAACAATATTGCACGTTGATCATTTCTGATTAGACACTAATGAAGATTGAAAGTTAATAGAAATTCATAATAATAAACATTGTTGAAATATTAAAAGACATTTGGATAAAAACGGCATTAAAAAGACCGTTTTTTTTACCATTTTTACCATGGCTTCGCAGACAAGCTCTGTACACAAATCTTAATTCTGTTATAATAGGGACATACTGTAGTTATTAACAAGAAACTTTGTTGCTTTCTCCCCTATCGTCACCGCAGAAAATTTCGAGTAATCATACAAATACGAATGCATTGCACACATTTCTGGTACATCGTAAGTGTTTTCTTATCCCGTTTACTCCCATAACTCGCGCGCGCGCACGCGCGCGTACACAAGCACACACACACACACACTAACAAACGCAGATGCGAGCTGGGAGCCTGCCATGATGAACGATAAATGTACTTACTTCTTGAATGTACGAGTCTCACTTGTCTTACTTGCTTTAAATTAAATATAAAAAGTATATAAACAACACAACAGTCCTGAAAATAAAATATTATACGATATTATCATATGTATTATGAGTAGGGAGCGGATTCTTAGACACCAAAAATGTTTAAAATAAGCATTAAAAATATGGGATTCAAGCACCAGGATTGTCACTTAAGTAAAAAAACAAGCACTCAATAGGCAATGTAAAATTGATTTTACTATAAGCTATTACTTACAACCATTTTTATTTTTGTCATCATTACAAGACTAGGTAGGTACCCGTTGGGATTATGCACATATGTACTAATTACACTAATGTGCTAGGGGTGAGGAATATGGAATTTAGATGAAGTGTAGCCACATTTGCGTCGAGGGAAAGTGAAAAACATTTGAGGAAAAATACACCCTAATTACACCCGGCCGGGATTCAAACAACGATCTTGCCATCATCTGGGGTCTAATCTATTGCGAGAATTACGCTTTTTAACACGAGTTTACATATAATTCCCATTTATATTTATCACCAGTACATCTCTAGATTTCCAGAAGATAAATTGGGTCTATTGTCAGATGTTTTTGTTAATTTTAAAAGCTTTGTTCTGCTACACATGATGTCAAGAAACAAAATTTAAAAATTGTAATTTCCGAATCTAACCGTTTCTCCTGCAATGGTATGATGTTTCGGAAGAAAATCCCTAAAGTAGGGAAATGAAAGAGAGAGGACTAAACCGAAATAGGCTCGTATTCATAAAAAGGTAAAAACAGACAGAATTGGGAGTTATGGGCAAGCAACTAGTGGTTCATAATTTACTAATGTTGGATGTTCCAGGGACCAATTACCAATGGTTCATGATTTGCTAATGTAGGATAATCCAGGGCCTATGCTACTAATGGTTCATAATTGGTTAATTTTGGTTGTTCCAGGGGCCATGCTACCAGTGTTCCATCATTTGCTAATGTTGATATTTCAGGGGTAAAGCTACCAGTGGTATAATTTGATAATGTTATTATAATAATAATAATATTTAGCACCGCGTCTTACTACTCGTTCGGGTTATACGCTTTAAGTACTAATTACTCTAATGGATTAGGAATTGGGAAGGGCAAATTAGAGGAAGTGAACCCGCATTTGCGTGGAGGGAGAGTGGAAAACCATTTTGGACCCCCCCCCCCCCGTTTAACCCANCCCCCCCAGTTCACCCGACCGAGACTCGAACCTCGATCTCCCCGTCCTCAGCAGTCGAGCTCAACACGACAAGCACGTTAGTCAACTACTCCACCGAGGTGGGTTTGATAATGTTGAATTTTTCAGGGGCCAAGCTACCTGTGGTTCGTAGTTTACTAATGTTGAATGTTCCAGAATTTAAGCTACCAAATACTCATGAGTTTCTAATGTAGAATAATCTCGTGGCTATGTTACTAGTGATTCATAATTTGCTAATGTGGGCTGTTCCAGGGACTAAGCTACCAGTGGTTAATAATGTGCTCATGTTGGATGTTCTAAGGGTCAGGCTACTATTGGTTCATAATTTGATATTTTTGAATGCTCCAGGGGCCGTGATATTAGTGTTCATAATTTGCTATTGTCGAATTGTCCTCGAGCCAAGCTACCAGTGGTTCATAATTTGCTAATGTTTATTGATCCAGATGCCATTTGTACCAGTGGTTCATAATATGTTAATTTTGATTGTTCCAATGGTTCATAATTTGCTAATGTTGATTGTTCCAGGGGCCAAGCTTCCAGTGGATCATAATGCAATCATAAATAGGAACGTTACCTGACTACAATAAGCTAGGATACAATTTTCATAGACTGAAACCAGATAAGAGTAAATTATGCCTTTCTCCACGTGACCACATATGTTGGGGTTAAATAATGAATATTATTATAAAAGCAGAAAGTTCTTCTAGTAAATGTTTCGACTAAAAATAAAGCACCTTTAAACATTCACCCCTTAAACTATTCTATTTAAAGTGTTTAGTCATTCAAATTTATGTTATCCAAGCACATATTCTATAAATACAGTTTTCAATACAATAAATGTGTTTCGACAAGCTGCAAATGTAGATTATTTTAAAATTTAACACCACTGTATTTTTGCGAACTTGAGACCCAACTCGCTGGGACAAAGTCAGAACTAGTTTAACATTTTGGTGCAAAAATTACAGGACAAGATAAAAATAGAACATTGTTAAATCTTGGTAGTTTAAGTGAAGAAAAGTGTAATTTCCTTCGGAAGGTATTTATTTACAAACGTGAAGATAAGCTCTAGCCCAGTAGGTCCGTGTTGGCTGACCCCCCACAATGCTTGCCTTTCTTGCAACTCTATGTTACAATCACTACCAAAACATTCTATTCTTACAATGTTTCGATTATTTTCCGAGATGGTTTCTTGTCGAATGGCTTTGATTCAAAATGCTTTAATGGACACAATATACAAATAAATTATATAAATAAATACTTAGCACCGTGTCTTACTACCCATACCCGTACACTGAGTACTTGGGATAAGAATTGGTAAGGTTGAATATAGAGGAAGTGAACCCGGATTTGCGTGTAGGGAGAGTGGAAAACCATTTAATAAAAACCACCCCCAATTCACTCGAGTGAGGTTTGAACCTCGATCTCTCCGTCCTTGGCAGTCTAGCTCAACACAAAACCAGCGCATTAGCTAACTACACCACCGAGGTGTGTTACAATTTACAACTATTTAATATTTATCACCATGACTTACTATCCATTCGGGTTATACGCCTATCTACTAATTACACTAGTGTCTTAGAGATTACGACAGTTGAATTGAGAGGAAGTGTACTCATATGTGCATAGAGAGAGAGAGAGAGAGAGAGAGTGTGGGAAACCATTCAGGAAAATCAACCCTCAGTACACCCGACTGGGAATGAACACTGATCTCCCCGTCATTGTCAGTCTAGTCTAGTACGAGAGTAACGCCTGATACCATGTGGGCACTGAAGTGAGTTCACAACATAATATTTCTTGTTAAAATATTACAATAGTACAGATATGATTCAACACATTAATATATTCGACTAGTTAGGCCCTGTGGAGTCAAACGCTGTACGAATAGGTTTTTCTGGGGTGAATAAGAAAAAATTTTGCCAGCCAACACACAATTTTTTTTTTTTTTACCCTCGACCATTTCCCCCTTACTCACCAAGAGGCCATAACCAGCGCTTCCCTCCCCTAGCAGTCGGGTAGCGAACTACAAGGGAAGTCTGTCCTCTCCTCCCCTCTATTGGTTGGTTGGCTGAACTGCGACACCAGTCGGCTCGGCTTTTATCTTTATAGTAGGACAACAAAGAAGTAGTGGCTTAGGAAAATACATCAATCCAAAGTTTTGGAAAATTTAAGGTATGTTGAGAATTCAAACTATATTTGTCTAATACCTACCTTTAGGCATTACTTATTAGGTCATGATAGTGTTTGTTTGAATTAGAATCAAAACAATTTTCATTTAAGAAATAGCAAAAAACTGCTGTCACGTTTAAAAGCATCCATCGTTGAGGGCTGAAGAAATTGCATGTGGCTTTACGTCAGGGCAAGAATGATTGATTTTTAAATAAAAAAATATTTACTATATTTTACTGTTTAAATCGCATTAAAATTTTTCGTTACTTTTTATATAATTTCTCAAAATACATTAGATGTTTTGTAACGGTGTTGAAGACCATGTGTTTGAACGCTATTTTGAAGCGCTGTTGGTAAATGTTCTACTGTATTGTGTGAGTGTGTGTATATATGTGTGTGTGTGTGTGTGAAGGGGGTTTTGGAGGGTGAAGGGAGGGTAGCAGGCTGACTCACAGATGCGTAGTGCCAACGGCTGGGAAGCACCACTCTTTTGACTGCTCAGTCGCTAGGTCGATTTTACGATGGAAGCGCATTGCTGCTTGTGAATGAGACTACTTTTTGCTCTTATTCGGCGCCAGCGTAATACAGCGTAGTACTACGAACACTTGAAATAAAAAAGAGTAGTTTTTTCGTAGCGGGATAAGTAGTGGAATGTGTTTTTTACTTTTATTTGTAACAAGGTCTTATTGGATAGCTGTGGTTTTAATGACAATTGGAAGTGATATCTTGGTTTAATTCATTGATTCGCCAGAATGAGAACATTAACGCTATAGAGGAAGGTCAGTGAAATAGAAATTCCTTTAACAGCAGAATGCGACCCACCGTTGAATTGAGGTTTCATTTTCTGCGTTTTAGTGATAAAGTTGGTTTTAGATTTTGTAATGTTCAGGTAATTTGTACTTATTACTAATAAGTGTAAACTTCCCAAGTCTCTAAACTTTGTTGTTTTTGCTTGTGTTTACTTAAGATATAGCATTTATTACTATTTTTTAAACTACCTTATGCTTCTATTTTTTGTTTTTCGTTGTATGCCAGAACTATAAAAATTCATATTTATTTTTTATCGGCTACATTAGAGATCGTAAGCTTTTTGTATATTTGCGTGATGATAACTATCTTGTTTATTACTGAGAACAACTCAATTATTATTTTGTTTTATTTTAAATGCATCATATACTCTTTTAGGTATAAGATATTCGTGTTTCTATTTTACGTCTCCTACACTATTTTTTATTATTGTTTATATAAAGCTTTCAAACTTTTTTTTTAACACCAACAAATTTAAACAATAACCTATGAATACACATAAGTTGATTATGTTTTAATGAATAAAACTTAATCATTAATTTTAGTTACTTTTTAAAAAACTCTTTAGCATTTCTTAAATTCGGTGCCCTCTTTAATAGCAAAACAAAGAAGCTAATAATAAAGATAGTCTCTAAAACAAAGTGTTACATAAAGCATTCAGCTGTATTGAATTATAAAATTTAGTCAGTCAGCTGAAGCTTTTCATTAATCTTTTGTTAAACATTCCTGAAATACTATTATCAAAATAATATTATTTACATACAGTAGGTATGGTTGTTATTAGTTTGTTTAAAATCAATACAAACATATATTTGAGTTAATTGTATTAAATATTAACAGGTAAATGTTTGTAGCCAAATTTTTCAATATCACATAGGCTCTAATGCAAAAAAAAGGTAATAAAATACCGTTATAAAAATTTAATTTGAAGCATCTTAGCATTGACATAATGTTAAATGGGGTCAAATCATTTGACTACCCAGGATCCTGTTGACATATGCTCTTATAAAAGTTTTTTTTTTCCATTTTCAAGGTTTACTTCTTACATATTGTAATATGGTATTTGATAATTTTTAAAAACATTTATTTGAAATTTATTTATACAGCTGATTTTAAAGGTTATAATAATACAATTATTTTGTGTAAGTAGAGGGATTTTTGGGTTGAGGTTAGGGAGGGGGGAAGTGAATTTCACCGTCAGAGATATCAAGGAGCTTATTTTAATATTAATTATTTTGAAGTTTTTTTTTTTGTCTTTCTACACTTTCAGGCTCTACGCATATCAAATAACTATGTTATTTGCTAGGGACGAGGAAGGTTTAATTTAGAGAAAGTGTACCCGTAGTAGCGTATAGGTAGAGAGGAAAGCCATAAAGGAAAAAAACACCCTGAGTACACCTAATTTACACTTCAACGACAGTCCAGTCTATTTCGATTGTGACATCTTAGATCACATGGTCACTGAAGTGGGTATCTACAATTGTAATGGTCCTTATAAAAGCGCTAATTATACATTTCTTAGTGATGAGTTGTGTAGTAATAAGAGCTATTGGGTGATTCCTAGTTTAAATGTGACCCTAACCCTTGTCCGAGTGGTTAATGTGTTTGACTGGGTCAAGAGGACCCTGGTTCATTCCTTGTACAGAAGGCCTACACGATCAGATAATAGTTCATAATTCGTGGAACAATTAGTGGGAAAAGGTTTTGTTGTTGGTTTGCTTGTGGGTATTTTGTGCTGTCTTGGTTTGCTTGGTTTGCTTGATTTCTAGCCATGCAAGGAATCAGAAAGTGCAGTAGACACTAATTACTTTTATTATTTGTATGTGCACCAACACTACTTTTATTATACTTCGCTGGCAGCCGGGGTTCAATCCCAGGTCCCGGCACGGATTTATCTGATTACCAAACCCTTCCTTCACCTCTGACAAGACATCTTGTGAATGTGGGGATTCATCTCACAATAACCCTACCATTACACATTAGCGTAAGTGCGTATAGCCCGAACGGGTAGTAAGACGCGGTGCTAATAATAATATTATACTTCTACCCCTTTGATTTGGGTGGAGATGTATTTTCAAAATATAGATATTAAACCTAAATAGTTAAATTAAAATTTAAAGATTTGATTTTGAGCTTTAGTTAAATATACATACTAGAGCTCTAAATTCAGATCGTCAAAACGGTGAAGGTTTCTCAGAAATAATTTTTGAGTATACGTATTTTTTATCACGTCTTAGTACCCGTTTAGGTTATACAGATAGAGTACATTAATGAAGCTAATGGAATAGGGATGAGTATTGTTGGATTTAGAGGAAATGTACCCACATTCGCATGGATGGACAGGGGAAAATAATCTAGGAAAACCACCCTCAGTGTTACTGACCCTTGATTCAAACCACCATCTTTACATATCCGGCAATTAAATCCAACTAGAAAGTAAACGTAATAGTTATTAACTAATCATTGTAATGAAGTAGGGATAAGGATGTTTGAAGTTAGGAAATAGGCTTGTATTCACCTAGAGAGAGAGGATAAAAGCTACATTAAGTTTAAACGACCAGTAGTGCACCCACATTCAATTTGCTGGTACTGAGCCAACTCTTCTGGTGTATCCTATTTTAAAAATAGCCTCACTTTTGATATAAATCATGATATTAGGCCAATGTTATACTTCTTGCGAAAAATAAGTTAAGTCATATTTTATGATTTTTTTAACCCAAAGGTTGAATGAGAAATGACGGGAATTTCTCTTTGAAAAAAATCCTCTTTATTAATGAATGGCAATGGCAAGCCAATAATATGGAGGTATAACGTATTAGACTGCTATACCCACGATGCGGGCAACTTTAGTAAATTGCAGGACATTCTTATGTTAAGTATTGGCATTTTATGAATTAAAATGTTTGTTGTTTTAGCCAGACATTCACCTCGAGTAAAAATTTAATTTATGTCTCCAGTTCATAAGGAGGAAAGTTGGTTCTAGCTTTTGTCTGTATTCAAATGGAATACAGTTTTACTAGCTTGTGTTTGCTGTATTCACATGAAGCGCAGTTTGTCATAGCTTGTGCCTGTATTAACGTAGGCGACAGTTTGTTCAATCTTGTCTCTAATCACATGGAAGACAATTTTTCCTAAATTGTGTCTGTGTTTAAAGGAAAGGCAGTTTGTCCTAGCTTGTGTTTGTGTTCACATGAAAAGCAGTTTTTCCTAGATTGTTTCTGTATTCACATGGAATACTGTTGGTCCTTGCTTGTGTCTGTATTCACATGGAATACTGTTGGTCCTTGCTTATGTCTGTATTCACATAGAATAAAGTTAGTCCTAGTTTGAGTCTGTATTCACATGGAAGACAGGTTTTAGCTGATTTTGTTTGTATATTAATAAAAAAGACAGTTTTTCATTGCTTATGTTTGTTTTCACACGTAATACAGTTTGTATTTTCTTGTGTGTGTATTCACATTTAGATCAGTTGTTCGTTGATTGTGTCTATATTAACATGAAAGCCAGTTTGTCCTGACTGTGTGTATTCTCATTTATGACTGTTTGTCATTGCTTGTATCTTTATTCACATGGAAGACAGTCAGTCCAAGCGTGTGTCAGTATTCACATGGAAGGCAGTTTTTCGTAGAGACTGTCTGTGTTTACAGGAAATACACTTTGTCCTAGCTTGTGTCTGTTTTTACAAGAAAGACATTTTGTCCTAGTTTGTGTCTGTGTTTACAGGAAATACAGTTTGTAATAGCTTGTGCCTGTGTTAGCATGGAAGACAGTTTTTCCTCGATTGTGTTTGTGTTTACAGGAAATACAGTTGTTCCTAGATTGTGTCTGTGTTTGCATGGAAGACAGTTTGTCCTAGTTGTGTCCGTACTCGCAGATAATTCAGTTTTTAACGGGGTCTTATGGCTACTGAGAGTTCCATAAAAGGAGTTTTACTAATAAAAACCGCAATGTGTTTACCTTGCATTAATTTATCTAAAAATTTGAGGAATGTAATATTGGGCTCATCCAACCATTTGTTTTAATTTAATAAATGGCTCATTTTATACATTATTTTATCAATGCAAAAAATATGATTTTTTTTTCATTTAAAAATATAATTTTATTAACACTTGAATTTTTTTTCCCCTATTTGCTTTTGTTAGCACTGAGTCCTACTAACCATTCAGGCTATACGCAACCCTACTTATTAAGCTAATGTGCCGAGAATGAGAATGAATGAATAGGATGTGTACCCGCATTTTCGTGAAGTAGAGTGAAAAAACCATTTAATAAAAAACACCTTTTGTACACCTGACCTGGATTTGAACTCTCCCCCCCGTCATCAGCAGTCCAGTCTATTGCAAAGTGACTACTTAGATCATTTGACCACCAAAGAGGGTCTTTATGTTACTCACTAGAAACATTCCAAATCTCCTGCCCTGTCTATTTTAATCAGCTCACTGATTGGCAGCTAGGCGATTTCTATCGACCATATGATCTCAAGGCGATTTACAGTCGATAGTGTAAGAAAACTTCCTCGTCTTTAAAAGTTTCAAATGAACAAAGAACTTTTTTTTTTTGCATCGTGTCTTATTACCCGTTCAGTTTATACACTTTTGTACTAATTACGCTAATGGTCTTAGGGAGGTTATATTTATAGGAAGTGTACCCATATTTGCGTGGAGGGAAAGTGGAAAACCATTTAGGAAAAACCACTCTCGGTACAGCCGACCAAGATTCAAACCTCGGTCTCCCCGTCATCGCCAGCCTAGTCGACTGCTAGAGTAGTGCGTTAGACCACGTTGCCATCGAATCTGGTACTTTCAAATAATATTTGAGTGTGACCAAAATTACATTGATTGGTCACTATCGGTAATTTTCTATGGCATTTAAATAGTTTTGATGTGTAAACGTACACTCCGTTTACCGTAAAATACAGAAAACTTACCTAGCTTTGTTCCACTATGGTGCAGGATATAAGGTAGGATGGTAATGTGGTAAGTCAAGGTAAGATTAAACGGAGATAATAGTTACGTACGAATTCGGCACCATTAAGAGTGGTTGGTAAAACAGGTGATCGTAACTTGGACTCATGTCGGTGTACTAACTCAACCCGGCCGAGGTTTGGAAAGGCGAATTCCCTTTTCTCCGGAGGGAACCTTTTATTTACTATATATTTAATTTCTTTACACCTCGGAGAGAAAGTATTGTGATCGCCAAAATCAATTAGTAATTAGTGGGGTTACCTGGCGGTCTAGGGGTAAGGTGTCAGACTTCTGTGCTGGCGGCCGGGGTTCAATCCCAGGTCCCGGCACGGATTTTTTCTGATTACCAAACCCTTCCTTCACCTCTGACAAGACATCTTGTGAATGTGGGGAATGCCAGGCCTCCACCGTGGTTCGGATTCCACGTTAAACTGTAGGTCCATTTCATCTCACAATCATCCTACCATTACACATTAGCGTAAGTGCGTATAACCCGAACGGGTAGTAAGACGCGGTGCTAATAATAATAATAATAATAATAATAATAAGTAATTAGTGCGCCTAAAGTGTGGCTCGAAACCATACATAAGACGACACCTACCTAAACTCGAATGGAATGCGCCAGTTTCCTATGCGTAAAACACCCATTCCGTTCTGGCCTAGGTAGATATCTGGTATTTAGTATAGCATCGCACTTGAGGCGTACTAAGCCTGAATATGAAACTGGCCCTTTGTATCAATTAAGGCGGTATGCACATGCTACGTGTAACGTCCGAACTTTAACAAAGTCAATACTATCCAGTTAATATTGGCATCCAAAATACGTGGATAATGTTAAGTGAGAGGTGATTGAATAATGTTTTTCGAAGTTTATCTAGATACTAATGACATCCACCCTCACCTGGATAATATAAAATCTAGGGTTGAGTTACGAA
Organism: Timema douglasi; assembly: GCA_901482245.1. Classification (NCBI taxonomy): domain Eukaryota; kingdom Metazoa; phylum Arthropoda; class Insecta; order Phasmatodea; family Timematidae; genus Timema; species Timema douglasi. The sequence continues at coordinate 26,462 of CABEEJ010000120.1, forward strand.
TTTTAGTCCATTGTCACGATCCAATTTTAGGTCCCAGATCGAACTAACGTTTCAAAATACTATCCTTATTGTAACATGCTTAGTTTTACAAATAGTATCCAACATCATCCAAGATTTTCTGGCCAATATGACTATCCGGATGAGGTCAAAAATGAGATCACTAACTTTCTATTTCTGACTTTATCCACATCACTTGGATAATGTTGACATATCCAGGCTAATCTCAGTATTATACAGATTTAGGAAATTACCCATACCACCTACATAAATTACGGTAGCGTGCCTGTTTCTATGGTCGAATGATCTAAATCACTGTATCCCAAACTTTTTTTGATCGCGACACTAAATATGTTTTCTTGGCCTAGCGACCCAATGGGTCACTAAATATTTTATTATTTTCATATGATTAGTGTTTATTAATTTAATTTATTAAAATACCAAAAACAATGTTATTCATATAACTTTATTATCAATTAAATTGTAAAGCACAATTTTAATGAAACTGTGACTTTGCTACAATGTTCAGTAATAGACCAAAAATACTATTTCATTGGCTACTGTAGTGCTGTACTATTTTTGGGGAGAGTTATTTTGAGTTTTTACTTTGTATTGATAAATGTTATCAACAAAATTGAATCAATTCTAGTTGTTTTTTTAATCTTACAGATATAAAATTACACAATATGTTTCCGTGAAAAGATTAGTGACAAAAATAGAGTTTTTCAATGGAAACCATTATGCTATTTCATTTTGTAGCTGAGCTGTTCGAGTTTGAGTCCTATGTTGATGGAAAGAGTGTAGCACGAATTATTCTGAACATCCTAAAGACCTGAAAGTCCTTGTTCACGGAGATATGCTATGTTAGAAAAATTAAAATAACCTTTTAAAGTTTCTGAGTCAGAATGGAGTTGTCCTTGAGCTGGTTCAAAAATTCCGAGTATAAAGGTTTTCAAAACTTTGTTTAAGAACTGTTGCTATTGCCACTATTGCAGTAAATCTTCATAATGTCCCAATTTTTATGAAGTTTTTTGTAAATATAATATTTAATAAGTTTAGAAAATAATTCAAGATTATCCCGTGACCTTCTGGAACATTCTTGCGACCCTCATTGGGGTCGTGAGCCAGGATTTGGGAATCACTAGTCTAAGTCTTCGTTCTCGTTATAGACCAGACTGCCGATTACTCGAAAGATCGGGGCTCGATTTTTTTAGCACCACATCTTACTACCTACTTGTGTTATACACCGGGTTCGAATTCCAATCGTGTGTGTATCAAGGGTGGGTTTTTTTTTCCATAAATTGTTTTTAACTCTCTCTCCGTGAGAATATGGGAGACACCTTCCCAAATTCAACCTTCCTCATGCTTGCCATACTAGAGTAATTAGTATATAAGCCTATAAGACGAACCGGTAATGTGACGGTGCTAAGTTCATATATAAAACAAAGTTAGTGGAAAAGAGAGAAGGAAGAAGTCAAACTCCAGGCATGAAGAAGTAATTATTTGTAATCCAAATGTATTTGTGTTTATACGTTATCTTAATAATTTACCCAATTTTCAAGGGTTCGGCAGGTGTGAAATATTACTTACAATATGATATAACATCTGTAGAAAGGGTAATTCATCTCTCTCAAGACATTCTAGAAATGTTTCTGTTATTAGTATAAGAGTTTTTTTTATAAGCTTCTTCCTATCCAGTCGTTGATAGTGGTTGAGTGGTAAGAGTTCTCATATTAATACAAGAGACCTTGGTTCTATTGTGGCATGCCTTAGTGGCTGAGTTGTCAGAGACCTATTATTAGTCTAGGGCAATGGTTCCCAATTGCCTACCATTCAAGGACCCCCCAAGAGGCTCTTTGATATCAGCGGACCCCCTGTTTTTTTCTAATCATTAGAATCTAATAGATTATATGTATATAAAATAGCACTCCCCCCCCCCTATATTAATAAGTCATGTTATAAAACCTACAAAATTGGAAATTTGGCACATTAAATCAGAGTCAAATGTGCTTTTACATACTTTTATTTATACATGAACTCTAGTTGCAATAATAATGAATATAATAATAAACAAAAAAGGGTTAGTTAGGCCTACGTGAAAATTTATTAATTATGAAAAAAGTTAAAATTTATTCATCTGGTTCTAGTATTAGTGATATTAGTGAAACCTCTTCTTTTTTCCCATCACTTCTTGAAGATCAGTTTGAAGGCTTGACACTTTGACTCGAAAATACGAATGCATGCTAAATTATATTTCTCTACTTGTTTTTCATGGAGCCCAGTGTTTAAAAAGCTTGTTCACACCGGTAAGTTCTACGAAAATGTTTCAATGCGTTTTCAGTTGGTTGATTTTGATCCTCTTGATAAACTGATGATTGGGATGCGCATTAAGCACTTCGCAGGTGGGTGAGGAGGAGGTGAAGCTCTTTGTTGATTAAGATTAGGTCTACTATTTTTCAATTATTATTTTAACTTTATATTTTGTTAAATTTTGGTGGTTGTCGCCCCCGGGGTCCACGGACCACCTTTTGGGAACCACTGGTTCAGGGGACTCTTTTTTTCATTAGGCCTGTTTTAATGTTTGAGACTTCATAATCCTGCTATTAGTACAAGAGACCTTGGTTTCTTTATGGCCTGTCCTAGGGGCTGAGTTGTCAAGATGGACCTGCTATTATACTTTGGAACCACATAACTTCGAAATGCCCGATTTCAAAGTTAGGAGATCGTTGACAGTCGAAATATATTTCCTCGTATCTGTGATTGAAGAATGCTTATACATTTTCAATTGTTCCAGACTGTAAAGAGAAAGCATCATCAAACCCACGTTTGTCCATAAGGAAGCGCGTAAATTTATCTGCTTAAATTTGTAATATTAAAGTTGAGTGAAATCATTGAAATCAAAGAAGGCGATTAAGATTTCTGGGACAATTTTTTTTTTGTCCAGTTTTCATAGAGTTCTGGTTTCATATCGAGTATACCATAAACCTCATTTCTTTCTAGAAATCTAATCAGATTTTACTGTGAGAGTGGCAAACTCAAATTCGCCACACTTTAATGGCCAATTTGCCAGTTGTGGTGAAAGGCGACAGGGTTGCCCATCCTGGGTGTAATGTGTCACACTCGTGTTAGGCTGATTCTACATTAGTGTTTAAAACGCGGCGGTTTTGCTGCTTGCTTACGCCGGGGGTCACAGTGTTCAGTCGTAAGGACCCGGCCTGGTGTATGGAGGTCGGGACGCGATCTGGGCCCACGCACGTTTCATATAAACGAGCAATAGACTGTCTTTGCCACCTTCCGGTACTGACAGATCTCTAAAAAACCTGTCGGGGCGCCTCCACGGGGCAACCTCTGGGCAAAGTGTGTGGATGCTGGAGTCCGGAATAGCTAAGACCCCGATAAGGTCATCTGTGCGTGAGGTGCGAGGCTCCCTACATGCACTAAGCGGTTGGTAGTGCGTACCCGTGTAGCGGGGATAGCTGATCAGAGCACCTCCTCGAGTTCCCCGCTGGGCAACTCTGGGCAGTCGGTCTCAATGTGAGGTGCTGAAGGGGCGGCAGCCAAGTTTGCGGAGATGTAGTGAAAGTCCTTGGGCAGGAATGAAGGTTTTGAGGAGGCGACTGTTCGGAGGCTGAGCTACTGACTTCCTTGTGATTGAGCGATCACTAGGAGGAGCCAACTCCTCCATACATCCGGTCCCAATGGAGTTTTTTTTTTCAAGCTACCCAAGGTAGGCTGGCATGGAAGGGCTGGTCCTGGATTTTTCTAATGCCCGAGTACCCGGAATGGCGCTCATGGACTTTTGTCCATGTCTGGCGAAAAGGTTCCGTTCCCGATGGGTATCAGTGGTTGCACTATAAAGGGCCTCTAGGGATAGTGTAGCTAGAAAGCCTTTCGGGGGGCCTCTTCGGAGGTTTAGTTCGGACTATCCATGATTGCTTACCCCCCCTTCCCCCCAAACTCTTGAATCTACACCTGGTTGACAAAACGCAACTGTTAAACAGCTACCACAACGCTACTGATTCTACACTAGAGGTTTAAATGCCGCGGTTGTTGCTCCACTTGTTCAGAATGGCTTAAAAATGGACATTGTACAAGTCGGCTGCTATGAGGCACTTATTTTGTTGGAGGAAATTTAAAAAAAAACGTAAAAAGAGGCGCTGGTGGACTCACACCACATTATCAAACAGTCTCTCAACATGAATCTCAGAATGTACCCAGATAAGTTATTTTTGTACTATAGAATGTCTATGGTTTCATTTGATGAACTACTTGGTTTAATGAATGAGAATATTGCAAAACGTAATACCATCTTGAAGAAGAGTATTATTCCTGCTGAAAGACTTGTTGTGACATCGAGGCACAACTGTCTCTCAACGCCTGGTGTAGTTTGATTTGCGTTTCTACCACTAGTGTAGAGTAGACCTTAGACTGGATTGTCATTGACGGCAAAGTCAAGATTTAAATACCGGTCAGATATACTGAGGGTGATGTTTCCTAAATGGTTTCTCATTCACCTTTCTAGCGATTGAAGGTACCTTTACTCTTAAATTAAACTGTCCTCATACTTATTCCATTAGAACAATTACTTTATGAGCATATTCTAAATAGAAACTCAGAAAAGGCGGAGAAAAACTATCGTAATTAATGTTTAGTTCAACAAACTATCGGATCAAATAGGCCACCAGTACTACATATTTTTTTTAAATATTGGGGTACATATTCATTTATAAAATAATACACATACGTACATAATAAATTCTAGGATATATAAATTAAAAGATAAGTGATGGAAATTGAAATACTTACAATTCAAATTAATTCACTAAATCATATGAATAATCTTAAAAGAATATTTTATATAATTTTCACCAGCATTGTTCCCAGATTCATGGTCCCTATTTGTATCCGGTTTGGCTAATATTTCACATTGTCTTTAATTGCGCTTAGTTCTTGTAACTTAAATCTATGTTACACGTAACATATTCCATTCTTTTTTGTCACCTAATTAAATCATACAGCACACGCGCTTCAGGATGCTGCACTCCATTGCGCACCACTAACACCTTTACTCCGAACCCCTGGTACAGTATTTTTTATTATTATTTAGCACCGCGTCTTACTACCCGTTCGGGTTATACGCTTTAAGTACTAATTACGCTAATTGATTAGGAATTGGGAAGGTTGAATTAGAGGAAGTGAACCCGCATTTGAGTGGAGGGGGAGTGGAAAACCATTTAGGAAAAACCACCCCCAGTTCACCCGACCGAGATTCGAACCTCGATCTCCCCGTCCTCATTGGTTGAGCTCAACATGACTAGCGCGTCAGCCAACTACGCCACCGAGGCGGGTCCCTGGTACAGTAGACTATACCAAATATCTCTTCACTTTTGCACACCCAGTGGTAAACCAATACAGCATCCACAATACTTTAACTAATGTTAGTTCTACAGTAAATTAAACGCACATTAAGTAGGGCTTACACGCTCAGGTCGACCCACCAATAATGATTGGTGTTGGCAAAACATTACAATGTTAACTCTCCCCTTGGACACCGTTTACCACGCTGGATCAACCCAAACCCGAACCCAAATAAAGTACAGCACACTACCTTACTTGGTTTTACAGTCATTCCCACTTACATATTTGACTCCCCTTTCAATTTATCAATTATTCCTCCTCGACATCGGTGGTCTTGGGGATAAAGTGCTCTCACCTCAGGACTTGGTGTTTGTGGGTTAAAACCCAACCGGGGTAGACAGATTTTTCTTAAGCGATAAAAATCTAAAGCACTTCCTTCGTAGGGGAAGTAAAGCTGTCGGTCCCATGTCGATTGTGGCATGTGAAAGAATCCTGGAAGGTATGGGAAATTACCTTTCCCGTCAATATGTGTAGGTTTTTTCACTCTCGCTTATAGAAATTTTCGTGTGTTGATATAATCAATCGGTTTAGAAAGTGCGCGTTAAATACATCAAATAAATAATACAATAAGTACTATTACTGTTCCAGAATAGTCACCTTCTTAAAGTTTTGACTTATATTTAAATTAATTTCCAGTCATTTATTAAAATCTAACCCTACCAGTAATTTGAAAGTTCTCCTTATTTGTGAGGAGGGTAGAAACATGCTAACATTAAACCGGCACTTGCATATAAAGGCGTAGAGAGCCATCTCGTTACAATATGATAGTTGTTTCTGATATAGGTCTTAAGTGAAAAAATAATAACTAAAGTATTTCTAAAGAGTCTCCAACTAATAAGATTACTTGTATATTAGAATAATCCCTAAATTATTCTACTATAACTAAATCCAGTTTATCTTTACCTACTAATCTAATATATTCTAATCCAATACAGCAAAAGAAAGAGTTAATATTTCGTAAATGAAAATCCTTTATATTTAAATTCATTAAGGAATATTAATTTTAATAATACTTAAGCTTAAAAACGTTTCCATGATTAACACTCACCAAATTACCTGTTATTAATATTCTATTACACTAAAGTAACAATTAAAAGTTAAATCTTTGGTTATATTAATCTTTCATTTAATACTATTTGGTCAAGGTCTTAGGATACTTTGTTAGACTTTATTAATTGATACAAATACAGTAGAAAATAACACCCTACGCGGGAATAAAACCAGGGTGTAGGTTTCAACAATACCGGTATCTAATTTAATTGAAGTATTTATCTCAGTGCAAGGCTATAAACGTTTCAAAGCTATTTCTCTCTCTCTATCTATCTATACATATATATATATATATATATAATATATTGTTTATTAAGTTAAATAAAGTCTCTTAATATTTATTTAATTGGACGTGTTTATGGTCAGGTGCAGTTTAAGGGCCGGGCGGCTGACCGGGTTGTAAGCTTGAGGGGGGTCGCCAAACAGAGCACCGACCTAACATAACTTGGGATTTATATGAAAATAGTGCCCTAACGTAACTGGGCGTAATGGTGTGGTTGCTAACCATATAACTCATTCCATTTTTGAGACTAACATGTAATTTTACATAGTGGCATAGTTTTTGTGGTGAATAAAATGGGATATAGTACAACTCTTAAAAAGTTATTTTACATTCACGATCTTGAAAAAAACGATACCCTAAAACGGTCTTTTGCAATTATTTCTTAAAAACATTAATAATATCAGAGTTTTTATGATCGAAATTAAAGAGGAGAAATATGTCTACAAAACATTTTCTAATAGTTTTACTTATAATTTTAACCACTTTCATACATTATCGCAGTGAAACGTTTATAGTTCTGTAAGACCATTCATGGAGTTTCCCCTTCAGATTATTTTCATATCACACCCAAGTTACGTCTGGTTTGGAGCTGCTAGTGTTGACATAGGCATAGGGAAAGTTTTGTGGGGTAGGGGGGGGGGCGTATGTGTTGTTCACAAACGTGAGATTATGACATGTTAAGTCCTAATATTAAACCCTAAGAAGAAAGAACATTGTTATTTTATAAAATATCTGTGGAAATTTATTTGTGTGGGAGGGGAGGCGGAGGCAAGAACCAAAAAAGTTTTTTCTGGACCTTTTATCCTCCTTTCCCCCAGTTAAGGTTAGAGAATTGGTTGCTCTTTGAAGATTTAGTACAATCCTCGTTTGGAGAGATTTTGAAAATTATACTCTTTTAACAGTTATTTAGAATAGTGCTCCCCCCTAAATATTTTGAAATTTGGATACTTATAGAGGATGTTTGGAGTAGACCTCCTTAGGCAAATTATTGAAAATTGGACTCCCTAAAAGCTATTTTCAGAATCGCTCACCAGATTTAAAAAAAAAATTGTTTCCTACCATTTGTTTGAAGTGGTGCTGACTCAGATTTTCATAATTTGAAATATCCTAGAAGTTTTTTAGAACGTTATTGGTCTAATTTTTATTCTTTCAAAATTTAAAGGCCTTATGGAGGGAGCTATTTGAAGTGGTCTTCCACCAACAATTTTTTTTAAAATTGGATGCACTTAAGAACGATCCTTGCCTGATAGGTTTTTCCTATCATGCCTAGGCTACGTTAGGTTTAGAGTTGTTAGTTTTTGGGATTATCTTGATAATATCCTATTAACCCCCATAATATAAGATAATGCCAAAAGGCAATCCCGCCCAGTGGCAAAATATACTTCGGGCCACCCCTGTTTATGATATGAGCTAACTTATGTATCTTGTTCCATCAAAATGTTAAGCAAGCAACTTATGCATGTTTGAATTATTCTTATTTGACAAGTGACCTTAGCTTCAAATGCATCATAAAAAAAATATGTTTTCATAGAATAAAGTTGAAATATAATTTACGTGATCTGAACACTCATATGAGATATCAGCATCTTAAGTACGTATTACCTAAACAGGTAGTAAGTAAGACGTGGTGATTAAAAAATCATATTAGATTAAGGATGAAGCAAATATAACTTAGAACAAATGTACTCTCACTGGTGAGGCTGAGAGAAGTGGGAAATATTTTATGATACAATACCTCAGTACAACCGGGTTCACCCTTTCACAGGGATAAAATTAATGGGTGGGGATTAGATATTGTGCCTGTCCTAATCTTAAGTTAAATTATTAGGCATATGAAGCTACGACAGGCCCAGCAAGCCGGTATTGGAAAAATATATGGGTTGAATAAAAAACTTACCCATGCCACAGGCTGGAAACAGTAATGGATGTAAAACCTCAGTACAACCTATCTGGATTCAAACCACGATTTATTCACTAGCAAACTATACAAGATGAAACTGGTGATTTTGTCTGATGATCATTAGTATGGATAAACTATAATTAATATTGCTAGGATAGCACACCTATAATGTATGCTAAATATTAACTTAATGGTATATTAATATCATGGCCTCGTTGTTTCAGAGTTGCATGAAGAGGAAGCAGAGCTGCGATAGTGACGGAGCACATACAAACCTTCGTGGTGGCCATGGGGAGCAAAGTGCGATGAGCTCAAGATGAGTGAGGGTGGGAGCCAGGGCCCAGAGACTCTGGGTCCCACTGGCTACCGGGGTCCAGGACCAGGCCCAGGGGCCTACCAACACTCCCCCTCGCAACCGGCCACACCATCATCCACGGTCCAAGACACAAACCCACAGGATTTTCCTCCTGGAGATCTTAATGGCGGCAGCTCTAAGTCTAGTTCGAATTCGGGTCTTCCCCCTTTTAGTTCATTTGCTTCCGAAGTGGCTGAAAGTCTTGGCACACGACTCTCTAGTGACGCATTTAGTGAAGGTCTTACAGGGCGTCTGTTGGACCTTACACCTTGGGACTATTACGATGGTCTTACCGGAAGACTGGTGGATCGTGGCGATGGTTTACCCATGTTGGTTCCACAGCCCCAGTATCGTCCTTGGGAGAGCAAACCTCCAGATGGTTTACACCACGATTCTTTATTAAAATCCATCGCTCCAGCACCTCCTTCGGCCATTCCAGCGTTCACAGACTCCTACACGGCAGCCAGTATGGCGGCTAATAAGCTTCCTTCTTTCCAGTCCCAGTTTAATGCCTTTCCTCAGGAACAAACTATGACAGGAAACAATGGAGAAGTGCTGACTACGTTGACCGCAGCTTCTCCTTCTGCTTCCTCTTCCGGCCTACCTAACTTCCATACATTATCCGCTGTGAATCCACGACCTGGTTACCCTCTAGTCCCAGCACCCGTTCAGGCCCGTGAGATTCCGGCTATTCAGCAACAATTCTTAGATGAAAGACATATTCAACTTTTTACTCATTCCCAAACGTTTGGTGCTCCAAACAATCAACCTCCAGCAACCAATTTGGGAAGTGCTCAATTTCATCATCACTCACATCAGATCACACTCGCACCACCCAATTCGGGTCCAACAATACTTCAAGGCAATACACTTGTGGCACAAAGTGCCCCAACTGTGTTGACCGTCGTTAAGACTGAACCGGTAACTTTAGTGACTTCCGATTATAAAATGGCTCCACAGCAACTGACTCAATTACACCATAGCAACTTTCAAAATCCAATGGGAGTATTAGAAGCTAGCAAGCTTGGAGATGGACTAAAATTCAGTGACAGCCCACCCAGAGGAACAGACTCAAGAAAGAAAGAGCGGCGGAAAGTTCGTGCATCGTCCATGGAAAGTTCGACAGAATCTGATGGCGCCGGTAGCAGTAGCGTGGAGAGTTCGGGACAAGTAGCTGCAGTTTCGAGTACAGCTGGGTTTAAGTCCCCTTTACAACCGTCCAGTACTCCTTCAGTATCTGACAGCGAGGGTGAGAAGCCGGTCAAAAAAAAGCGCAAGCGATGCGGAGAATGTACCGGATGTCAACGCAAGGACAATTGTGGGGACTGTGCACCTTGTCGTAATGACAAGAGTCACCAAATTTGCAAGATGCGTCGCTGTGAGAAACTCACCGAAAAGAAGGTAGGATTTATTTTCTGACTAAAATTTTAAATTAAGATTGTGTTATTATTAATGTTGTGTTAGTTAAAATATAATGACTATCATTCCTAGCTAATCATTGTGATATATTGAAACAATAATTAAAGGGAGAACACATGATGGCATATTCTGATTTTGAATCATTTACTATCTAGCTTTTAAGGTTATTTCAGCATTTATTAGGAGCAAAGTATTGTAAGGTGTTCTCAGGTCAATCTAGGCTTGACAAGAATTTTAAAACGTTCATAAATGGTAATTCTATACTAAATAGCTAATATAGTAACCATAAACGGTGTTAAGATTAAAAATTAAAATTGTTCCATTTAAAGGTATAATAGCAAAGTTGAGGTAACAATTATTTCAGCTATGACTTTTATGCCCAATATCATTGCTGAGGGAACTGCAGGTCTTATGGAGAAAAGTTTTATCTTCACTCTCCCTCGGTTAACTGTTGCCAAGTTTCCTCGCCTTTAGCTATGTATGAAGGTAGTGTTCTAGGGTAGGAAGGAGCGACTGGCAACCTCAACTATCCATCATTACAAAACTTGTCATATATCTTAGTGGAGATTGACCACACAAAATGAGAGAATGACAACAGTGTTTCCCAATTGTAACCATGCAGCTCTCTCAGAGGGGTGATATCCAGTGTAGTCTACAAGGCAACTTTCCACAATCTTTTGTTGGTATACACAACGTCTTATATACAACTCATTGTATGCTATTTTAAAAATTAATTTGGTATTTACCCAATTTATAACTGAAAAAAAATTATATTTGTTTACATGGAATACATTTTCATACAATATTCACCTAACTATTAATTGAATATTGTGTGTACAATTTTTTAAATGTTAAAGTCATCCTAAACAATTTGAATAGTTCAAGCCATTTTATAGAATATTTAAAACTTAGGACCAAACCACCAATGTGAACACCTGATGTGTGGCGACCATTCAGTATTTATTAACATACTCTCACTCAAGACATTGATTAAACAGAAATCTACACAATGAAGTTAATAAAAGGTCCATTTTTGATCAAGCTTTTATAGGCTAACCTTTGTGTTTCAGATTCTCAAACAAAACCGTGTAGGATAAAATGTTAGTTTATGTAAAGTGTGTAAGGTCATTCACTCTCTTTAATTTCCATTTATTAAGGGGTTGTTTACAAACAGATTCACAAAATACAACAAATAATAATTTAATTTATTAGTATGGATATAACATTTTAAATTTAACTATATGCTATAAGTGAGAAGTTTTCCTTGTTGTACAGGTAGGCACACATAGCCTTGAAGTCTATTTCATCTTAGTTTTTTTTTATCAATTTTTCATAAATGTACTTTTATTTTATATTTAATAGTAATTATTGAGAGACAAACATTTGATACAAAATATATACAGTTAAACACATCCATAAAAAAAATAAAGAAAAACTTAATATCTTTAATATTATAAACATAGTTAGTTTTAAATGGTTTCAATTCACAGATAAAAATGCATTTCATCCAACTATTAGTTGAACTAGGCTTTTCCTCTACTCCATAGCTAGGTTAAGGAGAGAAATAGAGAGTGATTATTGGCTGTGAAGTGCATTCACAAATCTAAATACTCTTTATTAGCAAGTAAGAATGAATTATTAAAATGTAATTATAAGTAGGTGATCATTGACAAGTAAATTAAGATTTCATATCTAAATATTATTATTATTAGCACCACGTCTTACTACCCTTTCGGGTTGTACGCACATATATCCAAATAAAAATAAGTGTTTGACAGCTATACTTATATAAACCTAGCTAAGAATAACTAGTAAATGTTTTCATCAGTGTTAGATGAGCGTTAGGATTCTTGATTTTCCCTCGAGTGTCTGCGGCGCATTTCCCTGTTAGATTGACTCAAGTTCTTATCCATACTATGTTTATGAAACTACTGTTACATTTCCTAATGCTTGCCACAAATTTATTTTCCTTTGACTTGACACTTGTTACCAGTAATAGCAATAATGTTTGTGTTAAAAGTATCAACAAGAAATTTGCTTTTTGAAATTTATATTAGGCCCTTCATTCTGTAAACTAATTTTCTAAACATAAATTAGTGATTTATATAATATAATATAATTTACACGCGCATGTGTCAAGAAAAACTAGCCTTGAATCGTGCCGAGCCATCTCTGAAAGTAGCCAAATTAGCTTATTATTTATGGGGACTAACCCTGGTAGTTAAGAAATATTAAATGTTATTCAACCCATTATATGTCAATATTTCCTGATCTCTTGGAATCTAGTTCACAGAAAATATTCATCCTTTTTAAAAGAAGCTTACTTTTAAATTTTAAGAAGAGTACCATATTTTCAATTAGAACTGTCACAAAATTTGTGGATGTAGAGTGTAGATAAAAAAAAAGATGTTGAAAGGTTAAGTTAGTTGTGTATTTATAAGTACTTAAGTACCTGGAGCTTTGATTAAATATTATGGTATTTATAGTTTGCTTGACAACATAGGCTCTTTATACCAAGGTTTAACCAAAATCCTGGTTAAATAAAGTTACTAATTATATAAAACTGAGATTTTCTCTAACGAAAAATATGTTGGCTTAACCCTAACCAAAGTAATCAAGGATATATATTAATATATTAGGTATTTGTGAGAAATAATCTATCAAAAGTGGTAATATTAGCACTATAATTTATTTGTAAAAATAGTAAAGAAATAGCCCTATACAAAAATAGTACTAGAAGTGTTAGCATTAATTAATAATTATCACGTTTAAAATTTAACCAACTTACCCCTGTGTAGATTAGATAAGTGAGACATAAGGAATGAAAAATACTATTGAATGACATTCTTTATTTGTCTCACACAAAATTTTAGCAAAACTAAGTAATATCCATTTAATAAACTACACTAGATAAGGTTTTTACAATATATTAAAAAAATCAGTTATAATTAGACTGCCTGTCCATAAAATGACCAAGTTGTATATTAGCTTTAATTCACGTGAGGAAGATTTAGCAAAACATCATTTCTAGAGCATTTAATATTGTTCTACTATTCTACATTGTTTGATATAAAATATATTTTCATTTTGTTTTACTTTAAAACAATTTATTCTATTGTTATTAAAATATTGTACTTATTATATTATTGATTAATGTGCCATCTTTTTTAAAAAAAATACTGATCGTAGTAAAAATTGGGAAGAAACAGTTCTATTGAATATAAATTCTAATTATTCCAGCCAAGCTTGTTAGACACAGAGGTAGTGTGCATGACCCTGACTTAATATTGACTCTCTAAACTGTCATTTGTGAAGTTTATCCTATTTATTTTCCTGATCATTTTATACTCAAATATATTAAAAAACTAATGCTGATCCTTGTAATTAAACATTCTAGTGGGGTGGTTTCTACTCAGTAGACAATTATTGCTAGTTTAAGTAGGGCCTATATATAAAAAAAAATTAATGCAAAATATATTAAAACTGAGGTTTTTTGGATAAATATTAATGATAAATTAAAATAATTTTAAAAATTCGTCAACACTACTTTGAGCAACTTTTATTAAAACACTCTAAAAGTATAATAATTCCCTATTTTAAGACCTAAACAGTGAACAAGTGTAAAATTAGAAACAATTTTAATCAACATTTGTCACTTAGGCCTACTTAAAAAAATTATATAAATAATTGGAACCATGAAAACCCCCTATTCTCTCTAATTCCTAAAAATACGAATGAATGCAACAGGTCATATCATTTATATATCTCTGTGTCTCCATATGCGTTATATTTAGCTCTTCAATGCTTACATTGAGTCTGGTATTACTGTGTTTGTGTGTGTGTGTGTGTGTATGTATGTATGTATGTATGTATGTATGTGTGTGTGTGTGTGTGTGTGTGTGTGTGTGTGTGCGTGCGTGCATGCGTGCGAGCGAGCGTGCGTGCGTGCGTACATGTGTGTGTGTGTGTACATGCATATGTGTTTTGTCAGTACACTCTTCTGTTTTATCACTTTTCTTCAAGCTATCTATCTTATAAAAGTTATCAATTAAAATGAATGCATATACATACAAAATAATGCCACCTTTAATATACCTTAACATCTTTCAAACACAAGTCACTTTTCTGAAATATTAGTTTTCATCCATTACTATAGTATTTCACACTTTATGGACGTTAGGGTCAGCCAACTCACACTTCACACCAACACTTAATCTTCAGACGTTACGGAAGGAGGAAAGAACAATTATGTGCGCAAATTCATTATATAGTACATTAAAATAACTTTATTTCATAAACCATTCAGATTTGGACAAATTTTCATATTGCATTTTTTTCTTAGAAGGCTTTATAAATTATAATATTTTCCAGGGTATTGAACTTTCCTCCTGAAACATCCTGTATCTAATCATATAATCCCTCAGATTAGTTCCACATAATTAAAGTATGCAGCATTAAAATAACATAATTATGCATGTATAAGTACATATGTATATATATATATATATAT